>CANYCX010889747.1:0-11405 GCA_948193385.1 Breynia disticha f. nivosa | reverse complement strand
ATTTGCCAAAACGTGTAGTCCATATGATCGTAGCTTTGTCCAAGCATCAACAAATTTGGTTCAAATTTAGCTCAATTACGCTCAAGATGTCACCAAGACACACGACATGAAATTCTACTCAGAACAAGCAATTATTGAGATAAAAGTCTATAAAATAATAAAGAAAAAGAAATGAAAAAAGAATGCATGAAATGCAGTCTAACACATACATAAACATGTATAAGATTTTTCTAACTCATTTTACTTACTCATCTTTTATGTAAGAAAACTTATGGATATTTCAAACATTTTTAAAAGAAGTCATGATACATTTTATTCTTTTCATTGAAGATGACAACATAAACACTTATCTTTTCTATATAACTTAGCTCATAAAATACTTCCAATAGAAAAATTGAGTATGTGTCCATACACTTTTATAATAAGTCATGATATATATTATTCTTTGCATTGAATATGACAATATGAACAATTATCTTTTCTATAAAACTTAGCTCATAAAATACTTGCAAAAGAATTCTTTATGTTTAGTTCTATGTACTTAGATAATTATTTCAAAGATATCTAGGAACGTATTTAAGCCATAACATATCTAGATCTATTAGACAAACAAGGATATAATGAAAATACTTACATTAATCTATAAAAACCAAAACCCCAAAACATCTAAACTTATAAAAAACATAACAATATTGTCATAAAGACAACATTAAACTTTATTCATAACTAAGATCTAAAAATCTAAAATCTTTGAGGGGACGACATAACAAAAGACTTCTCTTTGACCTTCGAGTAAAGGTTTTTCTTTCCTTCTTTCAAGTCTTAACTCACATCTTTGTACCTACACATTTGAAAACTCAAATGTTAGAACATCCACAACTAGCATTGATAGAAAAGTGGTAGAAAACATTTAAGCTCAAAAACCTAAATACCCAATATGGACGCCTTGGTTTCATTCCTCTTTTCCTCTTCCTTGAAAAGCTTGTAACTCTTTCTCCAATGCCCGATTTAGTTACAATGGAAGCAAGTACTCTCACTCTCCTTGATCTTCAGCTTGCTTGCCTTAGGAGGAGGAGTAGAACTTGAGTTTCAATCCCACTAGGTTTAGGACTTGGGTTTTAACTTCTTATTCCCCTTTCTTCTTTTCTTTTTAATGTGTACTCCTTAGACCAAAAGCATCGATTTTGTCTTTTATAGCTCAATCTCTTCTTGAGTTCTCAACATTTTGTGTAACTCTATTATCAATTTCGACATTCCTTGCATATTAAAGTTCACAATGAACTGATTATATGCCTAATGCAATGATCCCAAAATCAGATAAGTGGCTAACTCTTAGGAAATTGTACGTCCAATCTATTAAGAGTATCGAGATACCCTTTTATTTTTAGTGCACGAACACTAACCAAATTACCCAGAGTCATCCTATAAGAGACAAGAGATTTCATAGTAGAAAACCTCTTAGAGTAATGTTGCTTTTGAAAAGTAAGCTAAGTTCACCATGATCTCATATGCTTCTATATTCTCAAACTATTTTTTTGTAGTTTAGGAGTCATAGTTGCCAATATAAGACAAGTGACTTCAGTGGAATCATTCTTGTTTGTCTCATAGGTTTCTTTTTTGACTTCAGTTACATTCCTAGCCAGCTCAGAGGGTAATAGGGCATGCAACATATAGAGTTGCTTCTCTTGTTTGAGGGCAGTCCTCAAATTTTGAGACCAATCTAAGAAGTTAGACCTATTAAGTTTGTCTCTTCCAAGAATTAATCATAGTGTGAAGGAGTTTGATTTATTTGGTTTATGACATGATTCAACCTATAGAATTCAAATCAACTAATTTAGTTAAGTCCTCTAAAAAAACCTAAAATTTGAACTAATATCAAATTTAAATATTTCATAATCAATCTAGTGGGCTAAGATCTATTTTTTGCAACAACACCTTAGTTAAGTTGAGCTTGTACACTAAAGGTTAAGATACTTAGGCGGGGAAACATCCAATCATGCCCAGTGAATGACTCTTAGATCAAATGGGCTAACACAACAAAGTGTTAAGCATAAAAGCCCATTTCATGTTGCTTAGGTCTAACCATACCTTTATATTTTAAGTTTAACCCACATTCACAACCCAAACTTCATCATGAAAGAAGGCATACCTAGGACTCCCAGCATATATGACCAATGTTCAAGATACTTGACATGGTTTGAATTAGGAAGGCAACTTTATGACTTACTATTTCTAGGAATTCATTTTAATTATAGCTTTCACGGTAAACGCTCTGTCATTCATCCATACATAGCATATAAATATTGTACAAAAAAGTAAACGTGGCAAACATGGGCCCAAAAATCCTACAACTAAGATCTAGCCTCATAGAGTAATCAATCTTCAAGTTTGTGGGCTCCAACTCTGAGTGGTTTTAGGCTCTCCACTCCAGTCTGGTAGGCTTTGAAGGTCATCGGCATGCTTGTGTCTTGTGGACTTCCAATGTCATGAGTATGTTGTCTTCATCTTAAATACTCTCCTAAGTAATTAAAAAGAAAATTGCAATAATTCCCCATTTAAAAATTATAAAAACTAGGGTCCATAAATGCACCATTCATATTCATCCATCACATCAAACAAAACATGCACAAAAACTATAACATTCATGGACAAAAAAAGTTTGTATTTAAGTTAACTCAAGCCCATTAAGGTAATTTGTGTATGTAATCTAACTAGGATTAATCCTCGTGACGGGCTTAGACCAAAGCCTAATAGGCTCATCAAATGAACTGTCTCCTAAAAACCCTAACACATGTTAGTCGTCCTTCGTGCATATGGACAATCTAGTGAAATTTCTTTTTTTTTTCAATTTCAATAATATGTGACATAAATACATAAACATTAAAATTGCATAATGTATGTAATAACATAAATCAAACACATAAAATATGTCAAACACACATAAAAATGTGTGAATGCACTTAACGAATCAACAAAGAATCACTTGGCATATATACAACACAATGTCAAAAACGATAGCAACCACATTAACAAAATTTATGCATACATTAACATATTTGATCAAGTCATGAATATTAGAATAAGATTCTGCCATATTTATGCGCATGACATATATTTATCATTTAAAACAACTAAAACCAAGACTAGTTGATTTGACATGCATAAACATATACTACAAGCTCCTAAGCCTGAATCAATTTTATGTGTTATTAAAAAACTTAATACACACCATAAAAAATAATTTAAGTTTAATAAAAAAAACCCACACTATGTTTATTTTAACTAATTTTGAGAACACAAGTCACAATTTTTGATTTAATTAATGTTTTAACCAATTCTAGGCTCATCTGATTAATCAGCTAGGTGATTAGGTTCATAGATTAAATCATCAACATAATCAAAATGACCAGACCTATTTATTAAATTAATAAATTTCCAGACCTTGAATCAATCACATTTGAACTCATCCTTGTAACAGCCTAGAATTTGATTTATCAAAATAATTATTAAAATTATGAAAAATAAATAATTAAATTGAGGTTTATGAAGGTTGATTGAAGGTTGATATAAGGTTGATAGGAAACAACTAAAGAAAAGGGAGGAATACCGAAAATCAGCAAACTAAACGTTGTGGCAGCAAAATATGCGCAGTCGAATCGACCACGATGATATCTTGGTTGTTGACAGACTGACGAAATCGACTCATTTTTTATCTATCCGACAAGAGGATACGTTGGATAGGCTTGTTGGGTTGTATATTACCGAGATTCTCAAGTTACATGGTGTTCCTATTTTCATTGTGTCTGATCGTGATCCTAGGTTTACATCATATCTCAGGCAGAGTTTGCAAGATGCGTTGGGTACTCGTTTGAAGTTTAGCACGACTTTCCATCCACAGACTGATGGTCAGCCGGAGAGGACAATTCAGACAGTAGAGGATATGCTGCGAGCATGTATTCTAGAGTTTGGAGGTAGTTGGGACAATCATTTACCTCTGGTCGAGTTTGCATACAATAATAGTTATCATTCTAGTATCAGGATGGCACCTTACGAGGCATTATACGGGAGACACTGTAAGAGTCCAGTTTACTGGGATGTTGAGGGTTTAGAACAGATTGAGGGACCAGAGTTACTTCATGAAACCATAGATAAAGTAAATTTTATGAAAAAGTGTATGCAAGCAGTCGAGGATCCTCAGAAGATAATTATGATCAACATCACCGAGAGATAGAGTATGCAGTCGGTGATAGAGTTTTCTTACTAGTTTCATCCTAGAGAGGTGTTATTCGTTTTGGAAAATATGGAAAGATGAGTCCTAAGTATATCGAACCGTATAGATTACTGAGATAGTGGGACCACTGCATAGAGACTGTGGTTACCACTAGAGTTGTACTGATTATATGATATGTTTCATGTTTCTATGTTAAGATGGTACCGATCTGATCCTACTCATTTGTAGAGCGCTCTAGAGTTAGAGATATCTGAGGAGCTGACTTATGAGGAAAAGCTTGTTGAGATCTTAGACAGACAGTGTGAACCTCATTTTTAAACTCGAATTTCCCTGATAAACATTATATTTTAAATAAATGATATAAAAATCATATCTAAAATAGAGGAAAGAGGAAATATAAAAGATATATACACGCTGTTTTTATAAATTCTCGGCCCAATTCATTTTCATTCTTAAAACAAACACAAGTGAAAGAAAAATAAGTTTGAAAATATTTCAACCTAAAATCTTGAGTGTATATACAAATGTACAAAATATGTACAAATCCAAAATATCAACAATGGAAACTGGAGCTCGACCTGTGACATAAGCTTTGGAAGAACTGATCAGCTTTGTGGTCTAGTAACAGCAGCTACCTACGATCTGTACAATCATTTAAAACAATAACGGGGTGAGTATAAACAATACTCAGTAAGTGTTTTAAACTTAAATGATGCGGAGGGGAAGTATAAATCAGCATGAGGATGTGCCTATCTATCTTGTCCCTAGGCATCCTCATATGCCAAACAAAACAATCAACACAGGTAGAAAAATAGCACACAGCTCAACTATATTGCACATATAAACAAAACGTAAATCATCGTCCACACAGGAATTTCATATATTAGTAGGCACACAACCAAATCTAGATCAAACAGATCAAACAATATGACATAAATGCAATTCTTTGCAATGAAATGTCAATGCTAATACAATACTACACAGGATGACCCACGTATCTGGACCGCACATAGCTCAGTCCTACAATAATATCTCTATACCACACAGGAGAGATTCCAAACCGGACACAGCTCAGTCTATTGATCAACACAGGTAAGTCCATACAGGAATAATCAAATGCCACACAGGCTTGCCACACAGGCTCATTTCACACAGTATATGATATGCAAATGTATGAATTGAATCAATATAAATAAAATTCATACTCACACACTGCATAGCTCACACAGAGCAATCATATCCACACAGGTACAGCTCACACAAAGCATAAGAATACCACACAGGTAAATCAAAGATAACATATCAAACTCGCACAATAAGCAAACACCACAAAGGTATAACATATCATCTCGATCAAAACATACCACACAGGTATAATTATCCATCAATACATTTGTATCAATTATCAATCAAACATCTCATACATTATGGTTCAACTAAGAACCTAACAACTCAACATAGCATTATAAGCCAACTACCTTTATTTTGCTTAATCAATATAAATCCAATGCGTAAGAACACTTACCTCGTAAACAAGAAAAATCAATAATCAAACACTGGCTCAACAATCACCCAGTTGTCGTACAGATCCTCCTATACAAAATTAACCATATGCAATAAATTATTATCCAATTCAAGTATTGATTCTAGCTTTAGAATCATTAAAACATCATTTGGAAACCATAAATCAACTATATGTCAACATTTCCAACAATTCCTTTCTAAATCCAATCTTCCTCAATTCCATCTCTAAATCACTCACAATGATTAATTCAACTCCCTACGCTTAATCACAATATTTCCAGCAACCATTTCTACTCAATGCATAAGCATTTAACACAATTCCAATCAACCATTCATAAACCAAAAGTAAACATTAGGTTTATACCCCTTTTCAATCAATTTTTCCACATAAACTCATTCTACCATAAACCTAATATCATTTTCAACTTCTATACATGAATATCAACAGTTCCAGTAATTAACTCAGTAGTTAAGATCCAATTAATCCATCAAAACCAATCCATCAACCTAAAATCAACCTAAACCATTCTTACCTTAAGCCTTTGGATGAAAAATTCCAAAAGAAATCCACAAAATCACTTTTTCTTGATCAAACCTAAGTTTCCTTAGCTCCCCTGCTGTTCTTTGGCTCTGAGAAGAAAATATGGTATAAGAAAGTTGTTTCTGTTCTCGATAGTTCGTAACTTTATATTTTTTAGAAAACAGCACACCACACATGGTGGAATGGGACTACGCGTCATGGTAACGACCGCACGTACTTCTCTATCCACTGCATGTACTCTTTAATTCCAAATTTCTCTGATTTTCTTCGATCATTTCGTGTCAACCTTCGATCAACCTTTCATATACCTTTATATATTAATGTTTAAACACTTATTTATCTCCATTTAATGAAAAAAAATTTACAGAATGCTACAATTCCCCCCTCTTAGAAAAGTTCGTCCCTAAAATTTCAATTCAAGGAACTTAGAAGCAAAATCTAGATCATAACATTCAATATCGAAGTCTAAAATCAGAACATACCTCAATGATCTAACATAGAATCAGGAAACAGATATGGATACTGTCGTCTCATACTGACTCCACCTCCCAAGTCGCTTCTTTTGGTGAATGAAAGCTCCACTTCACCAAAACCATCGGAATCTTGCGATTCCGTAACCATCTCACCTGTCTATCTAATCTCAACAGGCTCCTCCTCGTATGCCAACTCCTCAGATACCTCTATATCTGGAGTGCTCAACACATGACTAGGATCTGATCGGTACTATCTCAACATAGAAACATGGAATAAATTGTGTAATCGGGACAACTGGATGGTAACCTCAGTCTATAAGCTAATGGTCCCACTCTCTCGACAATCTCGTACAGTCTGATATACCTAGAACTCAACTTACCCCGTCTCCAAAATCTAATCACACCTCTCTTGGGGTGAAACTCGCAACAAAACTCGCTCGCCAACCTCATACACTATCTTTCGATGATGTCGGTCGTAGTAGCTTTTCTGACGATCTTGAGCTGCACACATACATCGTTTCATAACATTCACTTTATCTAGGGTTTGCTGAACCAACCCTGGTCCCTCAATCTATCGCAAACCCTCAACATCCCAGTAAACTGGACTACGACACCGTCTCCAGTATAAAGCCTCGTATGGTGCCATCTCGATACTAGAATGATAATTATTATTGTAAACAAACTCAACTAAAGGTAAGTGATTGTCCAAACTACCACCAAACTTCAGAATACACGCTCACAACATATCCTCGACTGTCTGAATCGTCCTCTCCGAATGACCATCAATATGTTGATGAAAAGCCGTACTAAACCTCAAACGAGTATCCATCGCATCCTGGAGACTCTGCCAGAATCGCAATGTAAACCTAAGATCACGATTAGACACAATCGAAGTAGGAACACCATGTAATCTGACAATCTCGGCGATATACAATTCAGCAAGCCTATCCAATGTGTCGTCCTGTCGGATAGCTAAGAAATGTGCCGATTCCATCAATCTGTCAACAATAACCCAGATAGCATCGTGACGTCTGAATGTCCTCTGTAAACCGATAATAAAATCCATGGTGATTTTCTCCCACTTCCATTCTGGAATATTAAGTGGTCTCAGTTTTCCTACCGGAGCCTGATGTTCTGCTTTTATCTGTTGACACTGGAGAAATTTCATAACAAACTTTGCTATCTCCTGCTTCATATGTACCCACCAATATAGCTGTCGCAAGTCCCTATACATTTTCGTACTACCAAGATGAACTGATAAAGGAAAAGAATGAGCCTCTGTTATCAGCTCTTTCTTCAACTATACAATATCTAGAACACACAGTCTATCCCGATAATATAATACACCAGTATCATCAAGTCGGTGTAAAGTAGGTCCCTTTCCTTGCTCTAGTTTCTTCTTTATCTTCATCAGATAATCATCTTCTTTCTGACGCTCAGCAAACACATCTCGCATATGAGGTCGAACGCTAATGTTGCCTAACATTTGATCCTCAATATAATCCAACTGCACTCGTAATTCTCGTAAAGAAAATTGGTACTCCGCTTTATGTTTAACTGAAACATAATCCCCTGTCTCTTTTCTATTAAGTGCATCTGCAATTACATTCGCTTTCCAAGGATGATACTAAATCGTGCAGTCGTAATCTTTCAATATCTAAATCTATAGCCTCTGTCAAAGATTTAGCTCTCGTTGTATCATAACATACTTCAAACTTTTATGATCAGTGAACATCTAAAAAGTCTCACCGATAGATAATGATGTCAAACCTTCAAAGCATGAATGATCTCTGCTAACTCCAGATCGTGTATCAGGTAGTTAGTCTCATGCGGTCGTAACTATCATGAAGTATATGCAATAACTCTACCGTGCTGCATTAATACTCCACCTAACCTATCTCCGGAAGCATCTGTATAAAGAACAAAGCCACCTCCTTGTGAAGGTAACATAAAAAATGGAGCCTCAACTAACCTCTTCTTCAGTTCTCAAAAAATCGCTTAACAATTGTCATTCCAGAAAAATGGAACATTCTTTCTCAACAAAGATGTCATCAGTCTAGCTATCCTCGAAAAATCCTCGATAAAACGACAATAATATCCTGCGATACCAAGAAAACTACGTACCTCATATACGTTTCTCGAAACTTGCATTCTTGAACTTCTTTTATCTTACTAGGATCTGGTTTCACTCCCTCTGCTGAAATCACATGTCCTAGAAAGATAACTTCAGACATCCAGAACTCGCATTTACTAAATTAAGCATATAGCTCTTTTTGTTTCAATACATTGAGCACAATACGAAGGTGTCTCCGATGCTCCTCCCTGTCTCTCGAATACACAAGAACATCATCAATAAAAACCACAACAAACTGATCTAAATAAGGCTGAAAGACCTTATTCATCAGTGTCATAAACACAACTACTGAATTCATCAACCCTAATTGCATAACAGTGAAGTCAAAATGCCCGTAACGAGTCCTACAATCAGTTTTGTCAATCGAGCTATCCTCAACTCTTAGTTGACTTGATCGAAGGTCAATTCTCAAAAATACAGTAGCTCCCCACAGTTGATCTATCAAATCGTCTATCCAAAGCAACAAATACTTATTCTTCACAGTCACTTTATTCAGCTGACAATAGTCAATACACAACCGCATACTACCAAATTTCTTTCACACAAATAACATTAGTGCTCCCCAAGGTGATACGCTAGGTCGTATAAAACCTTTTTCTAAAAATTGTTCCAGTTGCCGTTTCAACTCCTGTAACTCAACAGCTGCCACCCTGTACGGTGCTATATAAACTAGTGCTGCTCTTACTGTGGTGGCAATCCTGGTAACTGATCAGGAAATACCTCAGGATACTCACAAACAATCTCTACATCTCGCACCTCTAATACAGGTTGATTCAGATTAACTAATGAAGCAAGATAGGCATCACAACCCTCTCATATCAACCTCGCAGCAATCACCGTTGAAATCATGCAAGAAGGAATAGTCTTACTTTTGCCTACTAACAATGCACGTCGCTCACCATCAACCTCAATCAGGACTTCTTTCGAATAATAGTCGACCATAGCACGATTTCTGGATAACCAATCCATACCTAAGATGACCCCAAACTCAGCCATCCGTAATATGATCAAATATGCTAAACAAGTCGACTCGCCAATATGTAACTCACAGTATCGTAAAATATGTCTCACCAACACTACACCATGAATTGGCATCAACACTGAAATAGTATAACCCAGACGCTCTATACTACCTGTAATATGGTCTACAACTAACTCACTCACAAAAGAGCACGTAGAACCTGGATAAATCAATATTGAAGTAATATATGTAAAAATAAAAATAGTACCAGTGATCACATCTGGATCCTCTACAGCTAATCTCTATCCATAGCATAAACTCAGGCATGTGGTGCTGACCCTGATGGTACTGTTGCGCCACTAGATCCACCTCCTCTACCTGAACCAACTGCTCCACCTCTGGCAGCTGATCCACATCTAGAAGGAGATCCAAAACCTCTGCCACCTCTACCTCTACTAGTGCCAGTAGAAACTGCAGGTCTAGTCTCACCTACACCACTCTATCTCGAAACCTTAGTACCCTGTGTACCCTGTCTCTGTTGGCAATCTCTGGAAAAATGACCAAATTGACGACAAGTATAACAATGTCAATGTTCTCTGTCAGAATCTATATATGTACCATGGCCTTGAGGAATAAGAGGTCTAGTGGAATAACCTCTACCACCTTCAGCTCCTCTTGCAGACTGTGTGCCCTGACTACCGCCTGTCTCTCTCGGTGGCCTAAAGTCTGTCTTCTTCTTTTTCTTCTTTTCTGTACTAGAACTACCTGAAATCATATGCCGCTTATCACAAGCTTTATCCCCATCTGCCTCTAACTCCTCGCCTCGGATAGCTTTTTCAAGCAATTACTCGTAGGTCGAAGGCTTCATCGCAATGCTGCCTCAAATAGGATACCTCAAACCTTGCTCAAATCTATCTCTCCTCTTCCTGTCTATATCCATATCCTCTGGAGTATAT
The DNA here is from genome assembly GCA_948193385.1 of Breynia disticha f. nivosa. Lineage (NCBI taxonomy): Eukaryota > Viridiplantae > Streptophyta > Magnoliopsida > Malpighiales > Phyllanthaceae > Breynia > Breynia disticha. Next base: position 585 of record CANYCX010889747.1, on the reverse strand, counting down.
TAAGATAACTTGGTGAACTCTGCCTCATACTCAACCACTGTCATCTCCTTTTGTTCAACTCTAGAAATTCTATCTTTTTCTTTGCCTGATAATGTTGAGGAGTGTACTTATAAGCAAATCTCCTCAGGAAATCACCCAAGTCAACACTAGAGGATCTCTCTGACTATCCAGAATCGACTCCCACTAAATCTAGGCTGCTTTCTCAAGAAGAAAAGTAGTGTACCTCAATTTTTTTTCTGGCGTACATGTCATATGCATTAGAATCCTCTCTGTATGCCTGATCCAGTCATCAGCCTCACCTAGTACCCTCAAATGTCTTCGCCCCTGCTTTCTAACCTATACAAAGTTTGTATTGACAGTGAGATTATGGCTACCTGAAGCTCTAGAATGATCGCGCATCATTTGTAACATTCTGGATATTTTTTGTCGTAAAATGACGATAAATATGTGTTTTATTGTTGATATATAAAGGTATACGAAAGGTTGATCGAAAGTTGACGCGAAACGATCGACGAAAGTTGGAAAAACTCGGAAATAGGTAGAACACAGTGTGGGCAGCAAAGTACGCGGGGTCACACCGAGACC
>CANYCX010889607.1:0-10976 GCA_948193385.1 Breynia disticha f. nivosa | reverse complement strand
ATATAGATGGGGAAGAAATAACCAACGTAGATACTTTTGCTTTTTCTGTCATTTATGCCAAATTACTATTTAATAGTAATCAACTCCAAATACCAAAAGCCTAAGGAAATCATTTTTGATGTGGAAGATCAGACTAGCTGCAACCACAGAGCATACTAAGAATAAACCTTGGCTCTGATACCAATTGTTGCGGAAGCTCGATAAATCAAATAGTGTGTGAAAAACTTATACCAAAAAATCACACCAGATAAATTTTCAGGAAAGACTAGAGGATCACACCGGATCACTTAAGTACCATACTCCTTAGACAGAATTTTCCTAGACATGTAATTTAATAGCATAAATAAATCACTACAACTATACCCGACAATAACTATTAAATAGACAAATAAAGAAGACTAAAATTTAACGAGGTTCGACCAATTTTGCCTACGTCCCCGGACATTACCAAATTAATATTTCACTAAATCAAATGAAATATTACAAAAGAAGAGAAACTTTAGAATGATACTAAAGTAAGAGATAAGAAGAGATTTAAGGGATGATTTTAGAAGGGAATTAAGCCTTCTATTTATAACTAAAAATCCTCCCCTCTTTCTAATTTTAAGCAATGTGGGATTAGCCACAATGCTACAGGATTATCAGTCCAACTAACACCTCGTGGGTATCACCACCCAAACTTAGTTATAAGTGTTAGCTGTCATTTAATTTTATGATATTATTTTTATTTAATAGACTATTTTAGTTGGATAATAAATATTTAGTTTAATAAGCGTGTACTAGAAAGATAAGAATGTTGTTTTCTCTATTTCAAATTATATGTTATTTTTGCATACAAATTAAGAATATATTTAATATATCTTAACTTAGTATTTAATTAATTATTATTATAATTTTTTACTTAGATACATAAAAAAAATCACTACATAAAATTTATATTAGAATTTATAACTGATGGGTACTATATTAGAAAAAAAATTAAACTTTGTATTAATAGTGTAAACGATGTAAATTATGAAAAAATATATTTTTTTTAAAACAACGTAGATTTAATAAAACAGAGTATTAGAGCATCCACTATGGAGTTTATTCCGTCACTTGATACTAATGTGGTAAATATATCCTTTAAGGAGAAGTTTACCACCATGAAGTGCTTTGTATATGTAAACCATTTCATAATAGGTGAGACCTGCTGAAAAGTGGATCTCACTTGTTTAATAAGATGTATATGAGATAAAAATGAGGCCTACAGTAAAACTTAATGAGAGTTTTATGAGTAAGCAAGAAGAGTTTAATAAATAAGAAATTAGTAAAATATTGACATGACATGTTCATAAACTTTTTAAAATAGTTTATAAAAAATAAAAATTGCATATATATATATATGTATATATATATATATATTAAAACAACAAATATAAGATCGTGGGAGTTACTACTTTTTTAAGAAAAAAGGTTAAACATGTTAACGTTCCTAAGTTATACGTATATTTGTTTAGCGGTCTCTATATTTTTTTTATCAAATTGTCACGATTCTTGAGTTTTTTAAACATTAGTCCAGGTTACAATTTTAAGCAAAATGACGAATCCTTGCTTTCGGTTAGTCTGTTTTCGTTATTTTCTAACAGGTAAAACACGTTATCATCCTTGAGTTATATACATATTTGTTCAGTGATCCCTATATTTTTCATTAAATAGTTGAAATCCTCAAGTTTTTGAAATGTTAGACCAAGTTGTAATTTTGAGAAAAATGACGAAGTGTTTTAGCTTGTTAGTTTGTTAACATCTTTTCTTAGGAGACAGTTCTTTGTTTTAATTGTTCTTTTTACTTCATTAAATGTTCCTTCAATCATCTCTTATTTTAACTCTTCACATTTCAAAGTCTTCTCATTCAAGCAGTAAAATCCCAAAATTTTTATAGATTGCAATTTAAAAATCTTAAATGTTGACGATTGATTGTCTCTATTTTCCTAATAAATACAAAATTGATCAATGGGATGTTTTCCTAAGCTAAGAATATCAAATCACCACTTAAAAGAAAACAGATAAAAATTACATTGTTGTGGCCTATAAGAAAATTTATTACTCATAATTATAGATTGAAGAACACTAATGTGGTTAATGAGCTAGTGTTATTAGATGAAGAATTAAATTTAGTTATGTTGATTGATAATTTATCCATTTGTTATAAATGTTTCTTGTTTGCTCGTTCATATTTCATTTGTTTATATGAAATGTTGTTGTCGTTGTTGCTGTTGGAATCTATGCATGAATGTAATTACTGAAATGTTCATTTGTAAGAGATCGAAATTGTATAATTGTTTGTATTTTGGATTGCATAATTTAATCCGTACATACATGATATAATATTAATGAGTATCAAAGACGCAGATTATTAGAAAAAATTTAGGGACCGCAAAAATATAATTATTATCAGGAATACAATAGTCACTAAAAATAACTAAAAAAACATATATGTGTACATGTAATGAACGACAACGTATTTTACCCTAAAAATCCTTCAAATTAATTAAAAAACATAATTTCCGACAAATTCAAATAAAATGAAGTGCAATTTTGTTAAAATTTAATGTTTTTAAAAGATTGCCCAAGTGTTGCAATAGTACTGCCTGAAATTACTATAGCAACAGTGGAGTATTTTCTTTTTCACTCACAGCTGAAACTCCCTTTAAAAATTTCCAGAATTCCCAACATCATATAAACACTAGTAGTAGAGCTACAATCATCATCATCATCATCTCTCTCTCTCTCTCTCCATTTCTGTTGCTTCTCTTAAATTGCAAACTATATATAACTCCAATAAAATAACTCTTCCCTAACTCATAACGTATATAACCTTTCCATCAAACACATTAAGTTTCCAACTCCAAGAACTTCCTTCTCAAACTTCCCTCTCATCACAACTTCCATTTCTTATGGTTGCTGCTGCCTTGAAAGTTAGACCATGATTGCAAGATTATTAACTCCAAAGTTTTCAAGATTGGTTGTTTAATCCTTCCCTAGTTATGTCTTGCAATGGGATGGCTTTCTTCCCTGCAAATTTCATTCTCCAGACCTCTCATGAAGATAATCATCACCAACCTCCCACTTCTCTCAATCCTCTTCTTCCCTCTTGCACACCTCAGGACTTTCATGGTACTCTCCTCTCTCCATTGAACTTCTTCCCAACTTTTTTTTTGGTACAGGAAAACTTTTTGATGATCTGTTTTCAATGATCTGATAAAAATCTGGATTGAATTCTGTCAACACTTAAGCGCTGGAGTAGTGTTTTTACTTGTATGTTTACAAAAATGGTTGTGTTTTCAGGAGTGGCATCATTTCTAGGGAAGAGAACGGTGCCGTTTCCAGGAATGGAAGGATGCCATGAAGAAGGAAACGGAGAGGATGAGTTATCAGATGACGGGTCACAAGCAGGGGAAAAGAAGAGGAGACTTAACATGGAACAAGTGAAGACACTGGAGAAAAACTTCGAGTTGGGTAACAAACTTGAACCAGAGAGGAAAATGCAGCTGGCTAGAGCTCTTGGTCTTCAACCTAGACAGATTGCGATTTGGTTTCAAAACAGAAGGGCTCGATGGAAAACTAAACAGCTCGAGAAAGATTACGATCTTCTTAAGAGACAGTTCGAAGCTGTCAAAGCTGATAACGATGCTCTTCAAGCTCAGAACCAGAAACTTCATGCTGAGGTCTGTTTTTATGATCTTCCTCCTCTAATTTGTTTCTCAAAGATCAGTTTTTGCATTAATTTGATGGTTTTTCTCTGTTATTATTATTTTTTTTGTTAGAATTAGATATATGCATGTATGATGAATTGGTGATGATTTTCAGAATCAAAAGAACTTGCATGTAAAAGGTACAATTATTTTGAATAGATTTGGTAATAATGATTTTTTTTGAGGTTAGGCCTTTTGAGCTTTTTCTTCTTCAATGATTTGTAGACTTTTTTTCCTGTTTTTTTTTTTTGCTTATTTTATTTATTTATTTATTTTTGGCAAAAGAACCTTTCTTTCTGTTAACTTCTCTTCAACCAATGATGACTTTTTTTTTTGAAAGTTTCTGTTCTTATTATTGTTAGGGCACATCTTTTGCCATGAATTTTGATTCAATCTTTCAAAGAAGAAGAAAAAAAGATCACTTTTATTGGAATTACTATCTGTTTATTCATTTCGTGGATCCAAGTTAAAAATATTTTTACATTTTTTATCAATTATAAACAGAAAATTGTTCTTTCCAATGATGATCGAGGCCAATTAATTAGCTTTATAACATGCAGATAATGGCACTGAAAAGCAGAGAACCAACTGAATCAATAAACTTGAATAAAGAAACTGAAGGTTCATGCAGCAACAGAAGTGAAAACAGTTCTGATATAAAGTTGGATATCTCAAGAACACCAGCCATTGATAGTCATCCAACAAGCAGAGCTTTGTTCCCACCATCATCTTCCTCAATGAGGCCAACAGGTGTGGCTCAACTCTTTCAAACCAACTCTTCTTCTTCTACAAGGCCTGATCACCACCACCATGTCCAATGCCCTAAAAACAATATTGATCAAATGGTCAAAGAAGAAAGTCTCACAAACATGTTTTGTGGCATTGATGACCAATCCGGATTTTGGCCATGGCTTGAGCAACACAATTTCAATTGAGTGATGTTTTTTTCTTTAAAAAACCTTGATCAAGAGGGAAAGAAAATATGATAATTTATTATGAGTTCAAAAATCTTCTTCTTCTTCTTCTTCTTCTTCATGTTTTGGTACTTAGATTGGTGTATAAAGTAGGATTACATCAAGTTGAATTTTCTAAGTGATGATGGCCTGATGAATATTTTTTTTGCTTTCCTTTTCTTCTCTTATGAGGAATAAAGGGTTTGTGTCTTTTACTAAATCATATAACATTTTTCGTCCTTTATGATATTTTTTTGCACTAAATGTTGTATTGCATGCAATGCTAGGTTGGATCATGGAATCCAACCGAACCCAAATGTTCATATTTGCTAATGACTAGCTGGAGCACTAGTATAGAACATGAAATCAAAAGGGATTCTCCTCCTCACATTTCTTCATTGACAAAAATCAACCTTTCCTTGCTTTAGAATAATACAACCTCTTTAAGCTTTCATCCATAGTTCACATAAAAGGGTCAGTTAACACACTGAACGTGTGAGATTCAGTTAGTGATTCGTAGCGGTGCTAACAGAGACATACTGACCTGCTGGTTAGTTAGTCCCTTTAAGACTATTTGCCCTTGTTCGTAGACTAATTCGGCTTTTTTTTATTTTTGAAACATGTACAACTTCTTTTTCAATGATTTGTACAACTTTCACCAATTTGATCGTCCATGAGGTAACCAGAATGGAGAACAAAATCAAGTCCAAAGTGAACGAAAAAAGAAATAGAAAGAGGAAAGAGAGAGAGAGGAGAATCAAGCACACATTCCAATGGGAGGGAAGAAGACAAAGAGATGAAGAGAGGAAGAAAACAAGTGAAGTTGGAAATGGTCGTTCTCGTGAAGGGGACGTTGTGGGATTGTGCTGACAAAAAACAGGGGAGAGGAATGGTATTAATTAAAAAGCCATTTCTGAAATTGCCCACTCTCTTGGCACTCACTATTTCACTTACAATACCAACACATACACAAGTCTTTTTGACACTTCTTCATGTGACCCACTGACACCCACTCCCTCCTCTCTTCATCTCCCTTTTTCAATCTTGTCCTCTTTCTTCCACTTCCTCATCACTTTTCCTCTCTTTCTATCTACACAAACTATTCATTCTAACACTACCAGAAACTATTCATTCTAACCTTATGCTGGCAAAGCAAAAATTTCGAATCAGAATCGATGAATCGGAACCGACGGTTCCTAGCCGTCGGTTTTGAAATCGGTGCAGGATTCGAATCTTCAAAACTGGTTAGATTCGGTTTCAGTTACAGTTCATGGAACTGTGAACTCGCAGTTCCAACTAGCGGTTTGATTTACTTTTTAGAGGAAATTGGAACCTGAACTGTCGAATCAAAACCATAATCGTCTGATTCCGACCCGCTGGTTCTAGAACCGGAACAAAACTGCCGGAACCGGCCAGATTCGATTCCATGAACCATGAAACCTTAAACTGCCACTTCCGAATCGAAAGCTCCAGTTCCTAATCGATTTCCATATCTAAGTTTATGTTTGTTAATCATACAGTTTGATCATAAACGATAACTCAAGCATACTGTTTAAATATACCATAAGTAAGAATTTATAATATAAACACTATAAAAATTAAATTTATATCATTCGTTTTGTCTCATAAAAATATACTCACAAATCATATTATCGACTTATAATTCGAGAGCTCTAAATATGTTTGCGTTTGAAGTTGAAGCACTGAATCTGATTTATGTACAGGCTTAGATAGAGAAGTTGTTCTCTTATTTCTCTGTTACTTTTAAGCTTATTTAACACAATAGTGACAATAGTGACAACATTGGATCCATGTTGGAATTGTAATGAGTAATAATGAATGCATGTAAGCATGAGTTGCAATCATCGGTCACATTATGTCACCTTCAACATAAATCAAATTGTTCCCTCTCTTTCCTGCAATTTTTATTGCTAGTTCATGCGGTCAAGCCACACCTACAATCTTACTGTTCTTCCTTTCGTCTTCTAATCAGTTTGATATCGATAGTTGTTGCCTCTTCAACCAACTTTATAGCCATATGCTACACAAAACAAATTTGATATTGTTAATTATGCTTAACTGATGTTAGAAATTGTACTTTTACATCTTATTTATCTGTTCTAATTATTATTGTTAATGAGATTTTGATTTCATGTGTGTCTTCTTTTTAAGTTAGAGCTGAGAACTTTTAACTTAATGAAACGATTAATAAGTACACGATTAAATATGAAACGAATGGCATGAATTTAATTTTTGTAATGTTTATATCATAAATAATGATCGATATTTAATGAAAAAGTCATTGACACAACTACAATCCGTCAAGTCGAGTTGTGAGCCATATTTCAAGTGAATATATTTGCTATCACTGAAATTTGACCTTTTAGCGAAGAAAATTTATTTTAGTGTCCAATAAAATGCAGTGGCCTAGTTAGTGACGGATATAAAACTTTTTAAGGAATCGAAATTATTTAAGTTAAAATTTTTTCGATATATTTAAAAAATGTACGAGTCAACACAATAGTTTTATCGTTGCTTGCTTCGACGACAAGTGAAGATTGTGCTACGCGAAAAAATAACACGACAGCTGCTCTCTTCCTCCCTTATTGCTTTAGTGTTGTCTATTCCAAATTAATAAATAATAGAGTTTAAATCAAAGTACTAATCCACTTCAATAATTCATTAGCTACAAATTATGTTCAAATTGCAAGCAGATTTTGCAGTCGTTGGAAACAACTGTCAAACCAGGATTAACTAAAACTGATTAACCAAAGATCCAAACAAAACCATGTGACTAAATCTGCCAACATTTCTGCAAATCTCCAACATTTAAAGTTGACACCAGGATTAGTGAAGATCAAACCATGAAAAATGGCGCCGTTATTCATATTTTACTTTATGGGATCATTTACCCAACTTCGGATAGATCTTTGATTTATAAAGCTGGAAATTTTGGCATTTCTTGATACCAACATGATATTATATTCTGACAATTTGTATATTAAAAATCACAGAAACAATGGCTAAACATTAATGGTTATTATAAGGATTAGACAAGTAATATGTCCACGCTTCAAGTGGTTTAATTCCACGAGTCGATGACATTTAATAATAATTAAGAGGATAACAATGGTTTGAATCAAATAATTTCCAACATGTTTGGTAACAAAACATGGAGAGGATCATGTGAGAAGCATACATAAGTATATATGATGACAAACATGGGTAGGAGTGATAATTTAGATCGTGCAACTCGCAATTGTTCTAAATTTTTAATTTTTTACACAAATATTATAAAAATTAAATATATTATGTTATAGTTATATATTCACAAAGTATGTCATCGAGTTAAAAATCGTCGAGTGTTCGTGTCTACTTTGTATTCATTATTTAATTAATCTGACTTGTTGAGTGCACTTGGGACTTGGGAGATTACTAAATTTGGAAAGGAAACCTTGAAGTGATGGAGATTGAAGAGAAATTCATTAGTTATCTTACTTGGAGGTTGATGTGGATGAATGTTTTTTTTAATACAAGTATCCAAGTCGTGTGCCCTAGAGAATATATCACCATTTTTACTAAATAAAAATAAGAATAGCTTCATGTGTCCAACCTGTATTGTATACCTGTTGCCGCCATCAACAACCTTAACGATCTCAAATACCTTGGAAAGAAAATTATCTCAAATTCAACATGAATGAAGGTTGATATGAGTAGCATGTAATATGTTACTTAATAGTCAAGGTTGATAACTTATACATTTATTTCTCTTTCAAATTATTGAGGTGTCTTTTTTGAATAAAAACGTAAAAATTTATGAACTCAAAACGGACAATATCTTAATGTCGGGTCTAGCATTCAGAAGTTTAATATCAAGTTGTCATGAAATTAAAGTGTAATTATTCAAAACATTTTTCGAGTCTAAATTTATTAAATTCATATCATTTAAGTTTTTGATCTTCAAAATTTGTTTAAATTTAATTCGATTAACTTCGAATCTAATCAGGCAAAAACTTTTAAAATTTCTTATACAAATTTTAGAAACTAGGTCAATATGAATAAATATCACAGGAATTTCATATCCCACAAAAAAATTGAATAAACTTAAAAAATTGAATCGATATTGAACAGATTGTAAAGTTTTTTTTTTGCTTCAGGACGTTAAAGGTGTGATTTACATATTAAAAGCAATCTTTATGTGGATTTGGTGACTCGCAGGAAAAAAAAATTCTTGTCGGAATGGTGTTAAAACGGACAATAAGTTTGTCAACTTATTATTTATTGTTTGTCGATATTTATATTTTCAATTTAAATCCTATTTAATTGAAAATAAATCGACAATATGTTGATAATAAGCCAACAACATGTCAAAAAGTTATTTCGACTGTAATTACATTAATAAATATATAACTTTACAATAAGTCGACAACATGTTAACAATAAGTAGACACATACTAACAATATATTTATAATTAGTTGTCTACTTCTTATCAACTTTGTAGTCACGAATTATATTGCCTAATAAATATCAATCGTTTGTCAACAATATGTTAAGAAAAAAATTATCGTGCTAGTGAAAGGAATAATTTCATAACTTATCGTTAGCATAAGTCTTGTGTCATTTGTTCCAAGATCAGATAATTAGGTAAATAATGATGTTTAGAGTTTGAAATTATATGAATTCTAGTGTATTTTTGTTTATTTTTGTTTTTGTCAAATTTTAGTTTATGAATTTTATGAATGTCCAATTGCATGTTTTAAAATACAAAAATATCACTTTTTTATTCTCTTGAAAAATGAACAACAATGAACAATAAACACATAACCTGACATTTTACAATTGTAAACTCAAAACGAGCATTCATATAATTGACGAAGTTTGAATTGATATAAACAAAAATGAACAAACTTACATTGACATTTCTACAATTGAAAACACAAAAATGAACATCATCCTAATTTTCTGTTCAAAGATGTGTAGGTTTATGTGGTGGATCAAAATGAAAGCTAAGCCCATTCATTATTGGACTAAACTGAAGTTTATGTAAGTGGGCTTAGTTCTAAACCATATACGATTGCAAATTCTAAAATGTGCCACGTGGCTGTTCTTCATCAATGGATTACAGCAAAGTGGGTCCCACTTCAAAAACTGTTTTAACTGCCAATCACCCGTTTCCCTCCCTTTCTTTCGCCGACATTATCAACTCTATTATGGCCTCCGTCACTCGTTTCCTCTCCTCCACCGCCACCTCCGCAGCCGTTAGCACCACCGGAACCAGCACCTACCTATCCTCCAAACTCCGCTTCAACACCTTCTTCTCCGGATGCAATGGACCAATCTCGAAACTCCACGTTTCATCCCGAACAAGTCAGCTCATCACCTCCAAAAAACCAACCGAAGAAGTAATCTTTTTTGATGGCGGAGCCCACTATGGAGATTTAGTAGCAAATTTGATTCTGGGTTTTACTCTTCTTTGGCTTCCATTGACTCTAGCAGCAGTTTCTAGAGCTTTCTTTTTGAGGTACAGGTTTACTAACATGAGGGTTACAGTTATATCAGGGTTTACTGGAGAAGCTAGGAGTGATTTTTCCTACAAGGTTATAAAGGATGTTCAAGTTGTGCCTAGGTTTATAGGAAGTGGGGTGATATCGTTATTACTTTGAAAGATGGAACTAAAGTAGATCTTAGAAGTGTGCCTAAGTTTCGAGAGATTGCTAAGTATTGTCTCAAAATGTCTGAGAAACCTGCAGTTTTGAAGGAGAGTGGACCTAAAGAATTTTGATCTACGTCTTAATCTTTAAACTTTAGTCTTTTGAGGTATGAAAATTCTTTTTTTGGTAAACTTGAAGTGGTATAGTTAATTTTGTGGCACTTGCTATTTGATTAAAAGAGGATAGAAACCATTTGATTCACCCAAAATGCATGACAGAGATGCATTAGTTGCCACTATCAAACAACCATTGGATAAAATAACTGAAGAAATCACATTTTAAACTACACAACTGAAGTCAACAGGATTTTCAGAACTGAAAAGCATTTCTAAAGCAAACAATATTGAGATTAGATTTGGATAAGACACTACAGATCGTCCAAACCTGACAGCTCTAATTCTATTGTACTGTTTCCAAATAGCATTATTTTTTTTTTGGTCAAGTCCCGGTATCCTCGACTCACTGGGCCGAGACTAATCCGGTTCGGGAAGGAGTTGGGGGTTAAGGTTCATTTCCCTTCCAATCGACGTTGCGGGGGATCGAACCGTGGTCCGCCCTACCAAGTTCAGCCCCCATT
>CANYCX010889581.1:0-11953 GCA_948193385.1 Breynia disticha f. nivosa | reverse complement strand
TTTTTAGGATTTTACATAGATTTTGTTAGAAATTAAATGATAGACTGAATAAAAGAAAGAGCAATATTTTTATGTATATATATGCGATATAGAATTGTATTTAGAATAATATTGAGATGTAGGATTGTTGTTTATATATATAAACGGCAATTACTTAAATGATGGTACCAAGATCGGGACCCAGAGGAATTATGAATAGTATGGATATACAAGTGAGTAATCTAGAATCATTTTTAAATTCTTTTATATGTGTGATCTCCTAATGGAAAAGATAGTTAATGAATATGTCATTCTAAGTTTTTGTGATTGTATAGTAGACATCAAATATATGAACTGTTAGAATTGTTAGAGTGTGAGATTTATTCTATGGCAAGAAGGAGTCTCACTATTGCAAGTTTTCCAATATTTAATGTGGTTTGTGATATCATTGCTATATATGATCGATTGGTTGAAATTGAATGATGTATAAATGCTAAACAGAGGAAAAATAAATTTAAATGAAAATGAAAATGGAAATATATACCTATATGATGAATGATCAATGATATGAATGCTAAAGTGAATGTATGATTCTGAATTAAATATAGGCAAATTATCAGTGGAAATAAAGGATGATTAATACAAATAAAATCATATAGATAAATACATATTCATACATGTAAAGATGAGAAAATCAGAGATAATGAGTTATAAGAAAATGGTCAAATGAAACAAAGAATGAATGATACAACACTGAAGTATATTGTTCTTTCTAACTCTATTTACACATAGGATTCATGATTAAATTATACATTAATGAAATTGAATGTATATCAATATTGATTGTTATATGTGATGATGATAAATATTATTTTGTACATATATTTTATACTAGTTTTGATGACATTTATTAAGATTATTGGTCAATTTGTAACATTCTGTCATGCCAAATTTTGCAAAACTCATTTTTGAATAAACCTGGTATTTCACACTATTTTTTTTTCTTTTTAAAATATAAGTTATAGGAGAGAGAAAATGGAACCCTAGTTTCATAAAACATAAAATACAGACCAGAGTGGATCATTCACAAATGCATTTCAAAATGTGAAAGCAGTTGGAAAACGTTTGACATGCGATATTTTAAACTCTGACAAGTTTCATAGTTGTACAGGCGTATAAACAACATAACCGAAAACCTTAGGAGCTCGACCTTTCTCAGTATTGGACTGCTAGCCCTGCTAAAAAGTCATCCCGTCCTTGATACCTGTTACTCTGCGCACATATACACAGCAAAACAAGGGTGAGTATATAAAAATACTCACAAAGTGAATCCCTATAGTTGTTATGCTGAATGCGCAGGGGAACCTTCGGCCTAATGCGGCCTAACCTCCACACAATTACAATTATACCTAAATCATAATCATCAATTTTCACACCATATATCGATTAGCAGGTCACATGTAACCAATATTCCAAACTTCTCACAAAGCCATTCATACAACATCCATTCATAACCACATTCATAAATCTAATATCACCACACATCCTTTATTCAATTCTCTCCAATATCACATTTTATTTTCATGCAAGAATATGAACAATACATTCTATTCTTTCTAAAGCTACTTAATAGTCCAATACAAGCCACATCCAATTTCCATTTCATACCATCTTTAACACAAGTAAGAGCATATAACTTATCATGTCTCTGACATGATCAATTCATACTATCATTTCACTTAAAATTACAATAACTCATATGGTCATCCATGCCTTAAACATACCAACTTACATATACTCAATTCGCATAACAAACACAAGCATTTTCTTTAGACGGTCACAAGCCAAACACACATCATAACCATAACAATTCATTCATAAACCTTATACAAGAACACATGTTGTTTCATTTATAAATCATGCTCATGCCATAACCATAACACACACATCCATTTCCATAAAATTGATGTCAATTGTGCATGATGAATGCAATGATGAATGCATATGCAGTGCTAATGCATTCCACATACAAATGATGAGCTTCAGAGCCTTATTGTATGAAAGAGTTCTCACTCTTCCTCATTTGTAGACATAGTCCCATAGTTCTTATTTTGTAAGAGGGATTTTACTCTCCTCTTCATTTGTAAGAGGGATTTCACTCTCCCTTTCATTTGTAAGAGGAATTTCACTCTCATCCTCATTTGTCAGCCAAAACTCCATTTCATTTGTGAGTCAAAGCTCCACCACTTTTGATTTGTAAGAGGGAGTTCACGCTCCTCTTCATTTGGGGTGCAAACCCCCCTTTTTTCTAGTTTGTCAGCCATAAGCTCCTTTTTTGTCTCAATGCATGAACATACACGTGCTCATGCTAATACAACCATGGTATGTACAAATGCAACTCCATGCATTTCATCTCAAATTATCTCAAAAGCACATGCACATGAATGTTCCACAATTCAACCGTATCACAATACCGATCAATATATTCACAACCGCCAACTTATGGAATAACCATATACATATCATATGTAACTCAAAAGAATTCATCATCTTGATCATAAAGGTAATATTCATAATAGGCACCTGGCTCAAACAAAATATATTATAAGTTATGCTTATTTCATACGTATTTAACACCTCATTCATAAATTTCATAACACAAGCTAAGAAATCATTATTTTCCTCAACACTAATATACAACATCCACACTTTGTTTTAGCACAAAAACTCAAAATATGCCCTAATGCCATAGTCATAATGAAGCAAATCATACAAGCATCCTCTCTTCAAAGACGCATTCAAGCATACAAATCAACACCCATACAACTTTCATAAATTCACATAAATAGGAATTCAAGCCTTTCATTCCTCCCATCACGCATTTTTCATTATCGCATCACAATTAACAGAATTAAGGATATAATAAGTTGCACAAAAGTTTAACATAATCCTAGGTTTATTATTTGCATTAAGTCATCGTTTTATAGTCAATACCATACCACTATACGTTCGGTAGATCGAGGAACTCGCTTACATATCCAACGAGTACAAATTAAGGCTTCCAGACAGTGGTGAACGGCCTAAGGAATGGCCTCTGTGACCGTTCATCCTGACAGGGTGCCAGTTACATATGGAACAGCTAGGTGAACGGCCATAGAGGTCGTCCCCTAGGCCGTTCACACAACTGATTCATAGAAAACCGAACATTCCATATTTAACATAATAATCATTCTTCCTAATCTTTTGTACATTCATTACCTTGCACATTATAACAATAATTGAACATTAAACACATAGTTTATCCACAATTTTAAGATTAAAACCACATTCGTAACATTAATACACACCTCATTCATCTGTTCCATAACATGTACTTACAATCAAACTATCACCGTACTTATAATCAAACTATCACCATACTTATTTCCCTTCATACAAGTCATATTCTAACAACAACACATTTTGGGTACACACAACAAACCATTTAGTTATGCTCTTATTCCAACATCATTCAAGCACCCAGGCAACACATTACCATTGATCCCAAACAATTCAACAAAGCCACATCTCATCAAAATGACACATACCACATAATCAACTTTCAAGTATATTATCTTTCAAAGTCGCATTTCCACTATTACATGTCAAACGAACATTATAAATTATACATTTAACCACATAACAGCTAGCATAACAATAGTAAGTGTCGAAAAGCACTTACCTCGTAATCCGTGCAATCTATTCTTGGTCAACCTTACCCCGAGCACTGAGTACTACCTCCTACATGTAAACAGTCCTCATTTTTCTTATTAAACCTTATTAAAACTCATTTCCAAGTTCAAACTCAGATTTCCCCAAAACCATAATTTCCTAACCCTAAAATCACCAAAAACTTTACCATTATTACGAAACACGGTCACATTCACAACCCCACAAGAAACCTTACCAAAACCCACAAAACCTTACACAAATCCCTCAATTTTTACATGAAAATTTCAGATGAAGTTAAGGTTAACTCGCTGAAAATTCGTAGGAATTGTTAGAACGTGTTCGAATTATGTTTCAATAGCGAAATTTATAAGGTTTTATATGTGAAAGCAAGGTTTATGAGGTTGGGAAAGGTGGGAAAGTGTTTTTAGGGTTTTAGGACGAGAGGGAGTTGAGTGGTGTTAAGAAATATGTTTTTCTCTCTCTTTCTTGTCCAAAATAGGTCTATTTTAAAAAACCACATCGCACAAAATGACTAGTAAAAATGGCCTAAGGCCTCTTGGGTGGTTGTTTGGTGGTGAACGCCCATGGGAACGACCTTCAAGGCCGTTCCTATGGCGTTCGTAGCCACAGTGGTGCGTATTTCTAGCTTTTCAACTACCTCGACTTCCCGACATCTATATCTTTTATATATACATACTTGCAACTTAAAATAAACATTAATCCAACTTAAATTAACATTTTTCCAACATCATGCTAACATTAATTAACATAAATTAACCATTTTTCTATCAACATTATCCCTACTTAAAATGGACGAATTTTAGGGGCGTTACACATTCTACTTAATTTCTGTGGTTTTTTTTATGTCTTTAGGTCACTCGCGGTGTTTTAACTACAAACGGAAAAGTGCAAACTGCTTGCAGAATGACCTCCACAAACTGTTTGCTAAACCATTTAATTTTCAGAAGTTTAGAGGTTTTCAAATAGTTTATGGAATGATTTACCCTAAAACATTCCCCAAACCGTTCATATCCCCTATAGATTTAGAAGGAATTAAACAACCTGTAGAACGATTTTCCCTATACCGTTCTTGAAACTATTCACATCAATAGAGGAAATAGAAGGTTTCAAATGGTATGTGGAATGATTTGGCTAAACTGTTTCAAAAATTATTCCACCTGAGGAATTCACGCTAGAAATTAGTAAATGATCTACAAAATAGTTTATTTAGCGCATATTGTAGGTCATTTGTGACTTACTGTTTACTTTTTAGGGTTTCATATAAATAGTTCTTTTTAAAATTGAGAAGGGTGTTCTTTTAGGTTAGAGCAGCCATCAGAGAAAAAAGGAAAAAGAACCTTAGTCCCAGTGCTAGAGAAGCACATATTTGAGCTAGGAACACAAGGAGATTTCTTCTATAGATCTTATATTTGTCAACCATTGTAAGCAATTTTATGGAATGTTTTATGGTAACATTGTGTTTTATTTACTTTGGTGTTTGGTTTAGTTTGATTATGTGCTAAACCTTTATGGATATTTAAATTAAATGAGTTCTTTGATGGATCAGTCATCCTTATTTCATTAATTCTTTTATTGATATCCCAGTGACACTGAACCCTTTCACATAAATAATAAAACTAATTATTTCATTTCGGTGTGGCAACACTCTTGCTAGTTTACTTATCAAGTGGTTGGGGAATTTTCCCTTTCCTCAAGAGTGGGTAATCCATCCAATTACAAGAACATTAGGCGCATGCCAAAGTATACAAAAATCTATCCATAGTTTCATAGAGATTTCTAGTCTAAGCACTCTGATGTAAGACTTGTGCATGAGAACTACTTATGCTCTAAAACATGTCGTTGTCCTCATTAGCATATCTAATCGAAATACCATGTCGCAGACATGTATCGATGATTTCTAACTAACATCCCATGTCATTATATTCCATAAGACCGAACCGACTTAGTTAGAAAGAGCATGATACCCTTAATTCACATACTATTCCCATAATAGTGACTGATTAGGGATGTTTAGAATAAAATGTCTCGCTTTAAGGTCCTACAAGCAATATGCCTCACATATTTCAGCTTAAGCATTGAGATACTCAATCATGGAATTCTATTCTTTCTTTGGGCATAGAATGGCAGAAAGATAGAATTAAAGGTGTTAATTATGAATGTATTCCATACACAATGCTTGGGAATAAGGCTTACACTAATAACATAACAGTAACACTAGGCCCAATAAGGCTTATTCTGATTTCAAGAGTTATTACATATCCTCTCATGTTGAAACAAAGACAACTGTCTTTATAATAATCAATTACATCATCATTGGCAACATTCTTGTTCAATCTTAAATCTATCACTCTTAGTGATAATTCACAAATACTAGTTTGGACTTGGGATATGACCAATACTGCTTAGCCTTTGCATTAACCTCATTAATGTCACATAAAATTTCCAATGGAACTATGATGACTAGGATCATTCCTATATCAATATAGAAATCAATTAATACATAACCTTGTATATGGTCAACCTTGCTATAACCTATTCAGATTCTATATTTTGAATTAGTTACATAGTTAACTTTTAAGAGTTATACTATTAACTAATAAAACATTTAAACCATGAACTTTCACCAACTGTGGATTTAACATGTGATGCTTATCCATAGTAAATTCGACAATTTGCACGATAGAATCTATAACAAAAGCTCATTGACTTTTATTAAAGTTGGTATTTGATAAACACAATTCTTGACACAAACATAAACTATCTTTGTTCAAGTTAGATATATCAAGAACAAGTCTTGTACATAAACTTCATCCTAATTCAACCAACATTGTCTATCATCATAAATTTTGATACCTTGTTTCAACTTGGTTTAATTCAAGTCATTAATTGATTAAACACTTCTTAGTCATTACTTAAAGTATTACTAGAATGTAAATTAATACGATAACATCCATATAGTTGAAACACCATATTTCCATTAGCTTTCTTGTACACTAATATCTTTACTTTCAATGAAGCTAACTCGAATGAATGCTTCGTTGAATTTAAGGATTCTAAGCATGTTAGAGCTTTCTCATCTTCTTTATATTTTTTATGTAATCAATTCTTGTTCTACAAATTTTGTGAACTTAATCCTATTTCCAGTCATTCCCTTCTTTAGGGACTTGTTATGTATAGATCTAGCTCCCACTATTCTTCTTGAAAAGATGATCTATTAATTAAAAAAATATACTAATTAAGCAATAATCCTTTTGTTCTCAATTTTGGGATAGAAAATATATCACATATGAAGCAAAATTCGATTTATACTCTTGCATACTCGCAAGTTAATCCCTTGTGACATTAGACGATGATACTTGAATAACCAAGAATTAATGGTTTGACCATATCTCTCTTAGGTTTTTAGTTTGACTTTTGATTGGTCTACAATAAAAGCCTTTTATGCAACCACCAAATTTAATTGACATCATAAAGTATACCAAATATATCATTTCATCTATGTGGGAATCAAAATCAAATGATCTAATATAAATGACTTATGAGGTTTAGACCATACTTTAGAATAGTTAACACTTTGTTTCATATCTTTGATAAAAAAAACTTAGATAATCGATGCACAACATCGTGTATAAGATTCTCTAAGTTATTTCACTTTGTTACTCATCTTTTGATGTAAGAATGCTCGTGTATTAGAGAAACACTTCTAAAAGAAGCCATGACACATGTTAGCCTTTTGCATTAAGGATGATAGCATAAATAATTATCCTTTTATAAAACTAACTCATAAAAAACTTCTAAAAAGTCATTATGTTTAGTTCTATGTACTAGATAATCATTTTAAAGATATCTCGGAATGTATTTAGGTTACAATTGACTCATTTAAATAAGATATAAAGGAAATATCTGTATTAAACTAAAAGAATAATGAAAATTCAAAAATATCCAAAATAATGAAAATGTAACAATGTTTGTCATAAAGACAACATGAAACTTTATTTATAACTAAATTTTAAAATCTAAATCTTGAAGGAGATGACTAGTATGAGACTTCGTGTTTTTAAAACTTCGAGAAAAGGTTCATCCTTTATTCCTTTAAGCCATAAGTCATTTATTTGTACCTACATATTTGAGAAACTCAAATTTTAGAACATCTATAACAAGTACAAATACCAAAGTGGTACAAAAGTTAAGCTTGAAAAACTTAAATACCAGAGGTAGATACCTTGGCCTCGTTCCCCTTTTCCTCTTTCCTGAAGACCTTACAATTGTTCCTCCAATGACAAACTTAGTTGCAATAGAAGTAAGTACTTTTGCTTTAATTGATCATTGGTTGGCTTGCCTTAGGGGGGAAGAGGAGGAGGAACTTGGGTGTCACTCTCATTGCACTTAGGACGTTTGGGTTTTGACTTCTTATTCCTCTTTCTTCTCTTTTTCTTAATTTTTCCCTTTGGATCATGAGCACAAGATTTGAATTTTGTAATACCATCTCTTCTTGTATTCTCAAGATCCCTTATAGCTTTATCATTGACTTGGACATTTCTTGCTTATTATAGTTCATCACAAATCATTTATATGCTCCAGACAATGACCCTAGAATCAAATCAACGGCTAACTCCTTAAGAACTTGTACTTTTAACCTCTTAAGAGTATCAAAATACCCTTTTTATTTTAAGCACATGAGTACCAACCAAAGTAACAAGCTACAGAAGGTGAGAGTTTTTGTGGTAGAAAATCTCTTAGTTTGAGCTTATTTTTGAATATAAGATATGTGACGTTAGTGGAATCATTCTTCTTCATCCCATAGGTTTCCCTTTAGACTGTAGTTGCATTCTTAGCCAACTTGGAAGGAATAGAGGCGTCTAATATATAGAGTATCTTCTCTTGTTCAAGAATAATCCTCAAATTTTTAGATTAGTCTAACAATTCAGTCCTTTTAGGCTTCTCCATTTTGAGAATCAATCATAGTGTGAAGGCATTCAAGTTATTTGGTTGTGTCATATTTTAGCCTACAAAATTAACATCAGCTTAATTTTTTAAGGCTAAAAATTCCATAAACCGAATTGGTATCTCTTTAAATAATTTGTCAATACTTGTGAAACAAGATCCACTTTTCCCAAAAAACCATAATCAAGCTGAGTTTGTACACCTAAAAGTTAAGGTACTTAGGTATAAAAACACCCAATTGTGCCCAGTGCACGATTCTTGTATTAAATAGGCTAACATGATCAGGTGTTAAGCATAAAAGCCCATTTAATGTAGCCTAGGTCCGACCATACCGTTCCGTGTTAAGTCTAACCCACATTCACAACCCACACTTTGCCAAGAAAGAAGGGTGTAACTAGGACTCCTATTATAGGTGATCATCGTTTCAGATTCTTAACATGGTTTGAATCAGGAAGGAAAATTTATAACTTACTATTTTTAGGGATTCATTTTAATTATAGTTTTCATGGCAAATGCTTTATCATTCATCCATTCATAGTATGTATATATATTGTGCATAAAAGTAAATGTGACATTTACGGGCCCAAAAATCCTATAACTAAGATCTAGCCTAATAGCCTAATTGATCATAAAGTTTGTGGCTCCAACTTCATATGGTTTGGGCTCTCCACTATGATTTAAGGGGATTTTAACTTTGAGGGCATGACGTATTTATTCTAATACTATTCTACTATAATAAAAATCACAATAATCCATACGAGGCACATATGTCCCATTTAAAAATTACAAAACCTAAGGCCCACAAATAAACCATGCATATTCATTCATCAAACTCAAACAAACATACAAGAAAATAATATCATTCATGGATTCAAAGTTTGGATTTAAAATTAATCACCAATCCTATTAAGGAAATCATGTTTGTGGGATAACTAGGATTAAATCCCATGACATGCTAGGACCAAGGCCCAATGTATGTAACAACATGAATCAAACAAATAAAACATGTTAATCATATAAAAAACACGTGAATGCAAAAAAAGAATCAACTGATAATTAACTTTGCATATAAACACCAAAACAATGCACATACTTTGCATTAAATCCCATTACAATGCCTAAAAATATTTTATGTGTTATTAAACCAATTAATAAACACCATAAAAAAATTTAATATTAAAACTAGATGTTAATTAAAATTATTTTAACCAATTTTAATCACATAAATCATAACTTGTTGACTTGAAACATGTTTTAACCAATTCTAGGTTTATGATGTAATCAGTTAGGGATTTCAAGTCACAACACAAATTCATCAACATTCCAATTATGATTAGACCTAATTAACTATAACGCTTGAAAATTATAACTAAAATATTCGAAAAAATGCTATCCAAACAGTGGAACACGACTTCAGGAACGGTCAGTCTAAACCATTCCCTAAACCATTTTGAATAAAAATAAGGAATTGATGTCGCACTGACAATGCGTCAAAATGGGTAACCAAATGGTCTAAACAAACCGTTTGGTAAACCGTTTTGACGTGTCAGGTTTTAAAAACAGAAACGTTTTTATGAGAAAAGAAAGAGGCAAAAATCATTTTAGGAACCCTACACACAAACCATCCAAAAACACTCTCACAAGCCCCATGAGACATTCCAAATATTTTCTAAATAGTAATCCTTCCCACTCACACTTGAATTTCCATAACCTCACGTAGAATTAACCATCTAAGTAGATTATACACTTAGCTAGGGTTTGAGACAACTTTGGAGAAAGCTAAAATATCTAGCCCTCGGGTAGAATTGGTGATAAATGAACAAAATTGGCGTCGTTTAAAATGGTTTTTATGGTAGTTTCTATAAGGTTAAACATTAAAAATAAAATCGTGAGATTGAGGATTTTGGGGTGTTAGGGAGAGTGTGGAAAATTTGGGTCCTTCATTTAATTAGAGGTGTAAATGAGAAAGTAAGTGGATTATATTGTGTGGGAATTGAATTTTTGTACGAGGTAACATTCAAAACCCGAACTGGAGTTGAGTGTCGAGTCAACTTTGCTAACTTTGAGTAAGTGCGTCAAACAACATTTACATTGGGTTGTCTTGCATCTGTATGGTTAAACATACATGATTAATGTTACATTTATTGAAATGGTAAAAAGCATGTGTTATTAAAGAACTTATTTTCTTAAGGCCACCTTCTGTGATCTTACTTGAAATTGTATAAGTTATGCTTTGACATGTTTGAATGCAAAATGGTGGTGGCAATGTGCTATGAAAATGACATACTATGCAATGAATGATGTGTTTACGAGTTGTTAGTTTGGGATGAGTTATGGATTTTTAGATTTTTCTTATGATAAAGTGTAAATGTAAACTTGTGAGTGAGATGTGCCTTTGAGGAAAATGTTGGATATTCATAAGCATGTGATGTTGTGATTTTGAAAATAGAATTTGAAATGTTTGAATTGCAATTGCTCATGACATTATTGACATAGCATGAGCATCCATGTATGTTCATGGTGAGGAAATAAAAAGCAGGGGATTTTCCCGCGAGAAAAAAAAGAGAGAGCTTTTATATATGAAAAGGGGATTTGCCCACGAGAGAAAAATAAAAGAGTGAGAGCTCTTATATATGAAAAAAGGGGATTTTCCCGCAAGAGTGAGAAGAGCGAGAGATATCTGATATATAAGAAATGGGTCTTTTCAAAATTGAAAGGAGAGAGAGAGATCTCTCATGTAAAAGGAAAGTCCCTTAGGCATGCCTTCATATGTATGCATTAGCATTCATGAATGCATACATTCATACTTGACATTGTTTGACCATGATCATAGAAATGGAATCAATGTTTGAACTATATGCTTTTGGATTGTTGGTTGAGTTATTGGTAATGATTTTGTGTAATCTGTCTTGAAGTGTGAATCGGTACATAAGTTGTATTTTATGGTTGAAATTTATGTTTTGAGAGTTTTTTGAGATTATAGGATGTTGTATGAAAAATGTTTAGTGTTCTGTGTACTGTGTTAGTGTAAGCCCTAGCCCAGTACATTGTTTGTAATTCTTACTATTTAGTAATAAAATTATGAGGTATTATTTTATCACTTCATGTATTGACCTATGCTATGCGTTTGATAAAATCATCCGAGAATGTTAATTAAGCACTTAAGGTATCAAGGTTGAGGACCTTGATAGTAGAACCACTTAATTGAGATACCCTACTAAAGTGACTGAAAAGACACCACATAAAATATGGACTGGGCAAAATCCAACTTGTCTATTCTCAAGATTTGGGATGCAAT
>CANYCX010889465.1:0-19855 GCA_948193385.1 Breynia disticha f. nivosa | reverse complement strand
TGTTCTCCTTGCTTTACTCCCAGTGAGTGACTGAGGGTACAATCACCCACCTTCGCTTAATTCAATTATCTTTCATTTTGTCACTATTCAAACAAACTCAACTATTGCTCTTGAAAAGTTGGAGTCTTGGGATTCAATTTTTAAACAATGCAATCCTTTTGTGGAAGTTTAATTCGAAAGGAAACCCTAATCAGCTCCAAGATTGCTCCTTTCAAATCTATTGGATCTTTTTTTGCTAATAATGGAAGAGATTATTATGAATTAAGCTCTGTAATGTCAAATTTTTCTCAAAGGAGCCACCCTTTTCGTTCATTTCATCACTTGGTATGTCTTTTCTTTGCTTATCTAGGTCTGTTTTGTGTTTAGATAAGTTAATTACTTTTTCTTGCGCATAAATTTCTGATTTTTTATAATGGCTTCGCGAATGTCTTATTTAGTTAATTGTTGATTTTAATGAGGATATGTATGTGATTGAAATAGTGGAAATAGTGTTTGTAAATTCAGTTGATCAGATGTTCGTAATGTGATCACGTTTTGAGAAGTTGTTTAAATTTAAAGAACAAGGAGGATAGCTTGTTTTAGCATTGAGATCAGCCTGGAATTATTTCTCCTTGACTTTTAAGTTGAGGCATTGTCATATTTTGCAGACAAAAGTTGGTTCCCGGATAGAGAACAATATGTTGAGACATAATTTACCTCCGCGGGCATTGGGATTGCATTTTACAGGTAAGAGCATGACAACTGTGTCAAATTCTGGTGAGGCTAAAGAACAAGATTTTGCAGCCTCTGTTGGTGATGTTGCCCCTCGCATCAAATTTAAGAGACTTGACAAAACTGCTGGGAACATAATGAGGGCACGTATCTCCTTTTGTGAGAAATTTAGTCACTGAGCTTGCAATTCCTTTTGTGGTTAATGATAATACTACATTCTGCAGATTATTAATCAGGAAGAGGTGGAGAAAGTAAGGACGGCGAGGGAGATACCTGATATAAGGCCTGGTTATATTGTGCAATTCAAAGTGGTATGTTTTCTTTGGAGTGCAGTTGTTTTGTTATGGTAAGTATCAAGGAGTAAATTTGTGAGAGCGAGAAAGTTTGCTTTAATATGTTTCTCTTTGCCTTTGCTTGGGTAGGAAGTACCTGAGAACAAGCGTCGTCTTTCAACTGTAAAAGGTGTTGTGATTGCAAGACGAAATGCTGGACTAAACACTACATTTAGAATAAGGAGACAAGTTGCTGGGGTTGGAGTTGAGTCCCTTTTTCATCTGTAAGTGTACTGGATTGGCAAATCCCTTGCCAGATTACACTTATGAGCTGCCACTTTCAACTGTGGAGTTAATGGTCCCCTTTTTCCAATTGCTTTTTGTTTTCTCCATACTTTCTGGATGAATTGGAAGTGCCTTTACCTTCAACCTGTAATTTTTTGTTCGGGCTCCTGCAAGTGTTAAATTAATATAACATACTTACATGCATAATTGATCAATGAATTGCTGAGGTTCATGATTCTTTTTCTCAAGACTTGTTTAAATAATTTGCCAATGATATTTGGATAAATTTATTACTTATGGTTGATGGATGACAGGTATTCACCTAATATGAAGGAGATACAGGTACTGGACAAGAAGAAGGTGAGGAGAGCCAAGCTTTACTATCTCAGAGAAAAGATGAATGCACTTAAAAAATAATTGCAAGCCTCAGGGCAAGTGGGAGATCAATCATTAATTACTTGAGCAAGCAGGTGGAGTTAGACACACTGGTGAGAAAAGTTGCAAAATAATTTTCTGTTTTCTTATTTTTCTTGGTCTAGGTGTTTTTTCTTCAATTGGGTTAGATATTCTGTTCAGCAAATGTGAGGCTATGAATGTCCTACACAACAGCCTGCTGAAAAGTTAAATTTTTATCTGATAGATATGAACATATTAAGTTGTTTCAAATTGTGTGTTCTACATTTTGACTATGCATTTGTTAGTTAAATCCTAATCTGCTGTACAGTAGAGCTTTGATATGGCAATGCATCTGTACTTGCCCTGTGATTGAGGAAGTAAAATAGAATATTTCTGTATTGCCCTGTGATTGAGGAAGTAAAATAGGATATTTAGGAGTTGAGTTGATTGAAGTGGATTTCTAGTGCTAAAAATATGTGGCAGAATGGCTTTTTCAGCTGTTAACAAATACTGACTTGAGGAACTAGCTGCCATGTCTAGACATTTCATGATTACAAAAAGAAGCGGAGGATTTAAGATTGCAACTGAGGAATGCAAAATTTCTTGAAAAAAATTGTTTGCATCGATTGCAGTTGACACTTTTTGATGTAACCAGAACTTTAAAATTGAAAGCT
Source organism: Breynia disticha f. nivosa (assembly GCA_948193385.1). NCBI lineage: Eukaryota > Viridiplantae > Streptophyta > Magnoliopsida > Malpighiales > Phyllanthaceae > Breynia > Breynia disticha. The sequence goes on along the minus strand of CANYCX010889465.1, from coordinate 17,517 downwards.
AAATAACTTGTAAAAATGTTCTGAGCATCCGAAAAGGGTTCAAACAACAGTATTTCGGCCTTAAATTGAGCAGGTATGAGTGAACCTCGTACAACAAATAGATTGCAAAACGAGTTTCGATTTGATATCTTAATGGTTTCCTAACTCATTGTAGATCAAAAAATTATAAAGTTATCTTATTCTCCTTACTTTAAAAAGCATGAAGTGTATTTATTGGTGATCTCCAAAGGTGGACAAGTTTATTGGTTTTACTAATTATTTATTTAGGTGTGATAATTAGCAATATTTGGTCAAATGTGACAAATGATATAATACTGTTTTTTTAACAAGTCAACTATTCTGCCCATTGATGTCTTCCACATAGAGTTTAATCGATGAGCTGGAACACTAGAACGTGCCAATCAATCTTCACAACTCACAACATTTACTCTCCTCCAATATTACATTATCTTTCCCAGTTTATTTCCCTTCGTTTCAGTTTCCCTTCTTCATTTTACCAGCGAGTTCAGGGTACTGATCTAAAGTCGATTCCAGAAATTCTGAAGCACATGAAACAAATAATTGCATTCCTCTGAAGGTGGAAATCCGATCTGGGTTATAGGGTCCCATGAATCATGAAACACTTGAATCCATATGCAGTCGTTGGTGAAATGATTGAGGAAGATGGTGACTTTCAAACGATTTGTCTTGAAGATCTTGATTTACACTGCCACTAATTCCAGATAAGGCAAGAAGTTAGTGCCTTTTGTCTAAATGTCCAGAACATGAGAGCTGTCCCCATCACTTTGTACTGGAATATTTTAAAAAACACCACTGCGGTGGTACACTTGTTCCCATAATCCTGATGATATAATTCTCAGCAATCCTGGAATGTACCAATACCAGTGAAGGTTGTAAAAGGTAGAATCAAGTCCCCTCGTTGGAGTATCAGTCTATTAGCCATTAACAAGCTGAATGTCTGGACTATCCACAGGAAGCACTTTTCTTGAAAGTCTTATGATGCGTCTGGTCTGATGTTTATATCGCCTACGTCTGTGTTTGAAGTTATAAATCGATAAAATTATCAATCCAATCCAATAAATATATATAAAAACTACACCTTTACTTTTACGTGCATGCATGCGATTCTATAGGCTGTATAATTCGTACTTTGATCAACAATCTGTTACAAAATATTGCTTTAGGATCTAAAATACCATTGGTCTATTATTGATAGTATAATTTCAGAAAACAGATCCTTTTTATTGCTGATATTTACTTAAGTTAAATGAGCCAATTGCAAAAATTCTAGATTGTATAGTGAAAAAACATGAAAATCGACACATTTTGTTGGAAAGTTTCAATCACTTGGATTATCTAATAACAACAGTGTATTGCCTAATTCACATAAATCACACTCATCGAACAGAAAAAAAACAACAAATTAGCCGTTTTCGAACTTCTGTTTTGATGATTCTCTTTACCGGACTTGCCTCTTTTCCGCGTGTCATATAAAACACCAAACTCAACCTTTTTCTGTACAAAATCTCACTTTCCATCCATTATTATTTTTTGCCCTTTATCAGATATAAAGAAGGCTTTGACATTTACAAAAAAGAAAAAGAAGGCTCTGAAGCAAACGAAAAGAAACGAAGAGCTGAGTTGAGTCAGTCACTAAACAGACGGCTAATTTGGCATAAAAACCTTCTCTTTCATGAAACAATAACTCTTTCCTGACTGTTGCGGTCGTTCAACTTTTATTGGTGTCTGAAAGTTGGAGTGTTTTGGAGTTTTGATCTGAAATATTATACGTGCGAGGATGCCACAAGAATCAGTTTCCGACCAAGATAATCCAGAAAACGACTCTGATGCTGAATTCGTTGAAATTGATCCCACTGGTCGTTATGGCCGAGTATGTATTTTCTCTCTCTCTGAATTCCAATATTGGTGGAAAGTTTGATGTTTTATTATTGAACCAAATAAAAGTTTGATGCTTTATGACTCATTTTAGCTTCTAGGCTTATGACGAGTGATTGCAAATGATGGGTTGTTTTTGTTTTGATGCAGTACAAAGAGATTCTAGGTAGAGGTGCTTTCAAAAAGGTGTATCCTTTATGTATATTTTATTGCATTGGATTGTAAAAATTTGAGCTTCTTTTTTATAAAAATGGTGAAATGTTGGCAATTGGTAGGGGATGAGCTGAAATTGGAGGGCTAATTGTGTCATAGATTTTTGTTAATCCTTGATTAAGTTGTGGTTATCAGATATCGGGCTTTTGATGAATTGGAAGGAATTGAAGTTGCTTGGAATCAGGTTAAGGTGGCAGATCTTGTACGAAATTCTGTAGATTTGGAGCGTTTGTACTCAGAAGTACATTTGCTTAAGACTTTGAAGCATAAGAATATTATCAAGTTTTACAATTCTTGGGTGGACACCAGAAATGAGAACATTAACTTCATCACTGAAATTTTTACTTCTGGGACTTTGCGACAGTAAGCCTTCTGAGTTTTGTTTGATTGATTGAGTTAGATTGAGTTTGGTTTAATCGAGATTTGGTTGAATGTGGATCAGGTATAGAAAGAAACATAAGCATGTCGATTTGAGAGCATTGAAGAAATGGTCAAAACAGATTTTAGAGGGCCTTTTATATCTTCACAGTCATGATCCTCCTGTTATTCACCGGGATTTAAAATGTGACAATATATTTGTGAATGGAAATCAAGGTGAGGTAAAAATCGGTGATTTAGGTTTGGCTGTCATTCTTCAGCAGGCTCGCTCAGCTCATAGCGTCATTGGTAAGGGCATTGACTTCCAGACTGCACGTTTCTTTTCTAGGTTGTGAATAAGAAACCTATTTGATTGCTTCGTCAGCTGAATGCAGCAGTGATTCTGTTGTCGATGTTTAATAGGTACACCAGAGTTTATGGCACCAGAGCTATACGAAGAGGAATACGATGAGCTTGTTGACATTTATGCATTTGGCATGTGCTTGCTAGAACTGGTGACCTTTGAGTACCCCTATGTTGAATGTACCAATGCAGCTCAGATATTCAAAAAAGTGACTTCGGTAAGGCTTTCAGTATCTGTTTCCCTGTATTTTTTAACGAAGTTGAGAAGAATGTGATATGTGCCATAACAATGTGTCTCGTGTTAATATCGTCTTCCTAATCTTTGTTAGTGCACGTATCTTGAATGTGGTATTCTCATCTATTGAACACTTGATGCATTTTGTAGAACATGGAGAGTTACAACTCTGCTTTGAGAAGTTGGGTCATTCTTAGAAGAGTTGTGTATTGAACCACTTCTATAACTTTCCAATAAATTCATGCAGGCATTTTATGATTGGGAAGCGAGGAACTCACTCCCACCGCTTCAATCTTTTGATATATTCTTGAACTCTCACTTGAGTTCTAAGTTCTCGCGTTGGTTTGGTTTTTCCTTGTAGGGAATAAAACCAGCATCTCTAGCCAAGGTGACAGATCCTGCCGTTAAGGCTTTTATAGAAAAATGTATTGCAAAAGTCTCTGACCGGCTGCCAGCAAAGGAACTTTTGATGGATCCTTTTCTCCGGGCAGATGAAGAAAATGAAAGTATTGGTCGTTCTTTAAGACCCAAACCACATCAGTCAGGTAATTTATCAGTGCTTCCAAAATTTATGGTGTTTGATAGTGCCTAGATTTTATAATTTTTTTTTTCCATTTTTTGGATTTATATCTGACTTTAATTGCAGGTGGTAGTTCTAATCAGGTTGAACTAAATGTGAAAGATTCTTCTGTTGAACCCAGTAGGGACTTCACAGTACAAGGTCAGAGGAAGGATGTTAATACAATATTCCTGAAGTTAAGGATTGTTGATTCCACAGGTTCTCTCTCTCGCACAAATTTCGGATGCAATTATTTAGTTTCCCTCCCTGTAAGGAAGAAGGTTTTTGTCCATTAATAATGTCAATTTGTTAATATTATTTCATTTACTTGCTGCCAGGTCATATCCGTAATATTCACTTCCCATTTGATATTGAGGTGGATACACCACTAGCTGTTGCTGGTGAAATGGTTGAGGAGTTGGACCTGACTGATCAAGATGTTTCTACAATTGCTGAAATGATTGATTCTGAAATTCGGTCCCACATCCCAGATTGGGTATCCCCAAATCTTTTAGTGGATAATTTGGGTGGAGAGGTTGTAGATAGAGAACCGTCTTCTGAATCCAAGGATGATGAATCTCCTGTTACCGGCGAGTCATCTCCTTCGTCAGCTGGTCTTGCATTGGAAAGATTACCTTCAGGTCGGAAGTACTGGTCTGACTCTCCCAAGGCAGTTGGCGGAAGCTCACCAAGTATGCTTGGACATCATTCAAATGCATCTTTTCATAGTCAAGGCACTGATGTTTCAGTCGAAAATTTGGAGGAGGAGAGTTTGTCCAATGATGATAAGAGCGGTGAAGAAAATGATTTGCAATCAGGTGATAGAACTAGTCAATGTGCTGATGAACTTACTGGAAGTGAATCACATCAAGTGGGAGTTAGCCCTAGAATATCAGGCGAGGCCGAATTAGAAATAAAGACAATTGCTGAGAAACTTGAGAATCTATTGATACAGCAGGAAATAGAATTAAATGAACTAAAGCAGAAGCACAAGGTAGCCATATCAGCTCTTCTAGATGAACTTCCTCCAGAAACTCGGCAGGAGGTTTTCGATATGTGTAAGCTGAAAATACCTGATTACCAAATGCCATAAGATGGTGATATTCTTGCGCAAGATGAGTTTTGTACCTCAGAAGTGTTTGCCATTGTGCAGCTCACACATAACATCGATGATCCGATGGATTTTACCACGTGAAATCTCAAATTTTACAGAAAAGACTATCCGCAACACTGCTGGATGAAACTTAAGAACCAATCAGTGGACTGAATAGAGCAGAAAAGCAGATGATCCATCAGAGTATATTTATGCTGCATATGATCCCGAGAGAGGTATGTTCCAATAAATCAGATACTGGTGTAAATGTTTCAAATGTATTTAGGAAAAAACTTGAAGTCGTCCACGCATTTTTTTCTCATATTTGATTAGCGCATCAAAATTTTTTGGGGCGTATACATGTACATATGTTTGATGTTGGGTGTTGATTGAGGTATTATTTTCAAATGTGTAGAGAAATTAAATTCATGTTATTATTGTCTCGCATATATACGTACTCACAAATTATGTTTTGGCTTGATTGGTAACATCTTAGGATGTTAAAGGGCATATATGGGGCAACAAGAGTTCGAATCCCATATATGTCAACAACCCGTTTATAGTTGTCAGGTCCTGAGTTATGGGGCTGGGCCGATTATAGGAGATGGGTTGGGGGTGACCGGCCCATGGGCTTGTTAAGGAGCGTTGCGGGACTCATGTAGAGGCTCGGCCCACACATGGGTCCCGCAACGCTCCTTAACAAGCTCATGGACTGGTCACCCCCAACCCATCTTCTATAGTCGGCCCAGCCCCATAACTCAGGACCTGACAACTATAGGCGAGTTGTTGACATATATGAGATTCGAACCCTTGCCGCCCCATATATGCCGTTTAACATCCTAAGATGTTACTAATCAAGAAATTCACTTTATGTAGTAAGAAAATTTAGTAGTAGGATAAGGTGGGAGTGTAGTTTGAATGGTGTGCTAAGACAAGTTGAGTGAGAGAAGTGGATAGAAGTTAAAAACATACCCTCTCCTTCCTCAAACCAAATCCTCTTAAAACCCATGGCAATTTCAGCCTCACCAACTTCCACAACTAACCTCCTTTACCTTCACAGTACTGCCACTACTTCAACCCCCTCTTTCTCCCTAATCCCCACCACTTCTCTCTCCACCAAACCCTCCCTCAAACTCCTTTCCTCCACATTCCTCAGCCGTTTTCACCCCACTACCTCCTCCTCATCCTCCACCGCCTCAATTTCTCGCCGCGTCTTTACCGTCCGTGCCGCCAGAGGCAAATTTGAGCGCAAGAAACCCCATGTTAACATCGGCACTATCGGTCACGTCGACCACGGCAAAACCACTCTCACTGCTGCGCTGACGATGGCGCTAGCCTCATTAGGAGGCTCTGCGCCTAAAAAGTACGACGAAATTGATGCGGCGCCTGAAGAACGCGCGCGTGGGATTACGATTAACACTGCGACTGTAGAATATGAGACGGAAAATCGGCATTATGCACACGTGGACTGCCCTGGACACGCAGACTATGTGAAGAATATGATTACTGGCGCCGCCCAGATGGATGGTGCTATCCTTGTTGTTTCAGGCGCAGATGGTCCGATGCCCCAAACTAAAGAACATATTTTGTTGGCGAAACAAGTAGGTGTTCCTAATATGGTTGTTTTCTTGAATAAACAAGACCAAGTTGATGATGAGGAGTTGTTGCAATTGGTTGAATTGGAGGTTAGGGAGTTGTTGTCTTCTTATGAGTTCCCTGGTGATGATATTCCCATTATTTCCGGCTCTTCTTTGTTGGCTTTGGAGGCTTTGATGGCCAATCCTGCTATTAAGCGGGGCGAGAATCAATGGGTTGATAAAATTTATGAGCTCATGGATTCTGTTGACAGTTACATTCCTATTCCGCAAAGGCAGACTGATTTGCCTTTCTTGCTTGCTGTTGAAGATGTGTTTTCAATTACGGGTCGTGGGACTGTCGCCACTGGGAGAGTTGAGAGAGGGACTATTAAGGTTGGAGAGACTGTTGATATTGTTGGATTGAGAGATACTAGGAATGTCACCGTTACTGGTGTTGAAATGTTTCAGAAGATTCTGGACGAGGCTTTGGCCGGAGATAATGTTGGTTTGTTGTTGAGAGGTGTTCAAAAGGCTGATATTCAGAGAGGAATGGTTTTGGCTAAGCCAGGAACTATAACTCCACATACTAAGTTTTCCGCCATTGTTTATGTATTGAAGAAGGAAGAAGGCGGTAGGCATTCGCCCTTTTTTGCTGGGTATAGGCCTCAGTTTTACATGAGGACTACTGACGTGACCGGGAAAGTGTCTCAGATTATGAATGATACGGATGAGGAGTCGAAAATGGTTATGCCTGGTGACCGTGTGAAGATGGTCGTGGAGCTTATCATGCCCGTCGCTTGTGAACAAGGAATGAGGTTCGCCATCAGAGAAGGTGGGAAGACGGTTGGTGCTGGTGTTATTCAGTCCATTATCGAGTAGATGAGTACTTCATACTGGGGCTTTTTATACGGTATCCAAAGTTTGTATCCTTAGCTTGAAGAAATCAGTTTCAGCATTTAGGCAAAACTTTTGAACGCAATGTCACATATTTATGCAGTTTTGTTCTTATTTTTGCATCTCTGTCCTCTTGTTTAGTGTAGTTTTTTAGCCTTAAAACTCCTGGTGGAGCTTATGCTTTCTGAGAACCAATACTTAGTTTTGCATTAAATTTAGTTGAGTTGGATTCCATTGCATAAAGCATTTGCAGAGGCCAGTAGACATACATATGCACTTGATAGTGCTGACAAGTAGAGTATTGAACTAGTATTTCTATATATATATATATAATCCACTCCAACGAGGGTCTCGCCGTCTCGGCAGGATCATCCGAAGTCCGTTCAATTTGGCTTCATATGATCATCCACCAGCAACAAAAGCCAGGGCTTCGATAGATAGAGCATCTTTTTTTCAGTTCAATATGGCACATAGTTGCATAGCTCCTTTCATTCTGAGAAAGATTTCTGCTCCACAAGATGTTATCAAACCTCTAGAAGATTGCTGAAGCAATCAACTGTTGGACAAATGCTGCTCTTCGCTCTTGCTCTTCGTAGTCCAGCTCATTTGCTCCGACGGGAGAAATCTCAGTGCTGTACGAAATGGAAATGGTTGTATTCAGGAAGAATCATATGGTTAGTATCCCAACTTCCGCTAACCATTTGCTTTATTGAGCGTATACTTGGACGAATTACAGAAATAACATGCAAAATTCCCATAAGTATAGGAAACGAAAATACCTTTCGGCCTGAAAAGTGTGAGGGGCATGCCCGATCAAAGTTTTATCTTTCTGACTTCCTTTGGGTTCTGAATGGGACGACTTACTGATAAAAGGTGAGAGAAGTGGATCAGGAGCTACATCCTGAGTATTTACCCTGGCGTTTGTGGACGAACCCAGAAATGAACTCAGTTCCTTGTTAAGTGTGGCTAAATTACTGGTCCAAATGCCACCTTTCTGAGACCTCCTCCTGTGCTGCAAAACAGAAACAATACAGTTTTCTCATGTGCAGTGCATCAAATGAAACTCTCTGAGAAAGTTCCTTGTCAAGTGTTTAGCTGCATACATCAGAGGTTCAAAACAAGGCAAAAAAATACCTTCGAACTTGCATGCTGAATTATGAAATGCCCAATTGCATCTTTCCCCAGATTTGCCGCACATAGGGGACAAACCTGAAAAAAAAATGAATCAATAACCAAATTTGAAGTACAGGAAGATCATAACAGAAATCAAATGAACGCCGTAAGAAAAATTCAGGCCAATTTTGTTTCTCAAAAAACTGTCCTGAAGGATAAGTTGGACCAATTCATAAGTTCCTCTCCATTTCATCAACCCGAAAAATAATTCTTTATTCACAGAAAGCATAGCGTACTGCATTTTTTAAGTCAAAGCAGTGTTCATCGTGCAGATGGCTGCGTAGGACATGAACTTCAATATCCACATAGCAGAAGGGACACGGAAAACAAGCTCTGAAATCCTCATCTCCGTCCGAATCATCTATCATAAAATGATTACCTGTTGATCCATTGAAATTGGAAATGTCAGGTTACAGAGGAAGAAATGAAAAAAAATGTTCTGTTCTGTGCATGACATTCATCGATATAGTATAAAGCAAGTCCCCAAAAACATGAAGAGTAAAACATGGTTTCAAATATTCTCTGATCATGAAGTCTAACTCATTTTCTCGCTACTTAACACAAAGACAAAGTGATTATTGTACATTATTCCGAACTCACAGCATGTAGATTCTAACTACCACAATAAGTATGAAAAATATAAGGAAGAAGAACTTAAAAAAATTCATTCGCATATTTTCTCCAAGGGAACATCTACTAGAAAACAAAGCCACAACAATTGATGGAGCAGACTAGTCCTTTCCACACATCTCCGCCATTAATCGATCAAAATGTTAACTCCCTAACCTTTATGGGACTTTCTCACTTAGCTTACAATTTTTTTCATCCCCATTAAGCATCAATTTCTTCTTCTGGTGTTTGAGACCAAAGAATCATATGATTTTAACAAAAGAGCAACTTTTTGCAGTAAAAGTTCTTCATTTTCCTTGAATGTTTCAATCTGTCTACCTCCAAAATACTAATTTCAATTCCTTGAGTTCATGTAAATCCTCCTTTGGCTAAGGCAAACCATCCTCTCCTTCGCTTGAACTATGTTACGAACTCTCACTAATAACTAACATGCCCCTTCTAGCTTCCACCATCACGTTGCTATTATGTCAGCATCATACATCCACCTAATTATTTCTTTCAAACATCACACAATGGTTGAACTCAACTAATATTAGGTCCCTAAATAGTAACCTTGTCATTCACGTGACTAAACAGAAATTAATCTAAACCCATGTCTTGAAAAATCCCAGAAATCAATAATTGTTGCCAAAACTTTAGAAAAGAAAGCTAAATCATCCGAGTAAACCCATTAGTCAACACAATAAGATAATCACGCAGACACACGCATACTCCAACGGATTGTGGCTGAGTTGGCAACAAAGGTTGAATTAGTGGGAGGAGCCTCGAGTTCAGTTCCTGCCAAACACATCCTCCGAGTGGAATGACCAGCCTTAACCCTGACTAAGCCTCCAACAAAACAGCTCCCAAATAACTAAATTGAACGATTTTCCAATAAGATAAACACACAAGCATACACTGGCAAGAGGCAGCCAAGTACAAAAACAAGATTCTTCAAAAAAAAATATATCAATACAAAGAAAATGAATCTTCTACAAGAGAAATCATTCTGAAGAAATAATGGTTTAAGACAAAAGAAGCTAAAAGTGAGCTTGTACCGGAAGAGTTATGTCTGTCTTGGTGAAGAGCCAAGAAGTGCTTGTTAGAGTGGACTCTCGAAGCCCAGAAGTCAAAGTCCATGATCACTTCAGCTTCACGGCGAAGTTCACGTCAGGTTCCGGCAAAGCGGTGGGTAAGGTGACGAGTTGGAAGGAGAGGTGGTGATTAGCTCAGTTGTGTGTATATATAAACCATTATGTTATCAGAAAAAAAAAACGCTAGTCTGACATAAGCTACTTCGTCGATGATTGACACGTGGAATATTTCTCAAAATAAATTAATATAATTTACCTTATGGTGACTTCTGAAACGTTGATTTTCATAGGTTTAAAACTAGTTCACCTGGTTTAAATGGTTAATCGAGATTGGACCAATGATCGATTTACCAGTTTAGTTCGATTTTTATCTTTTTCAGTTAATTCTATAAAACTATCATTTTGTTCGTAATTATTTGATTGATCTATTTGAAAGGAGTATTTTATGTTTCGACTCGAGATAATTTGAGTGGTTTTTTATGGTCGAACAATTTATTTAACGAGAATAAATTATTAAAGGAGTGTTCTACTTAATTATGCCCTCCTATAATGATGAACTTGTAGATAACTCAAGAAAATATTTTGTGGAAGTTGGTTTGAATTCCCCATTTTCAGAAAGCTGCACTTTTTAAGTGTTGTTTCTTATTGCAAAACAAAGCTAAATGATAGAAACTGTTGAGTCAATTTGGTTAATTAGTTAGAAGATTATTAAATTATTTAAAGTTAGGTCTAAGGTTAGGAATTTTGTGTCAATCAAGCAGGTTTTTTGTAATAGAAATAACGTGTTGGTTGTAGCCAATTTGAGAAATTCAGCACTATAAGAAGCAATGTTATTAAATCTGAACAGAACTGATTGGTTGAATCAGTGGTTGAATAAGTGAATCAGCCACGGTTCAATTTAATTTTAGTATTTAGATGGACTGACAAAAAGCCTATCGATTCAACTTATAAATCATCGGTTAAACCAATAAATTATTTGATTTTTTTCGATTTAATCACCGATTTAATAATTCTGGTAAGAATAACAATAACTCAAAAAAGAATATTAAAAGACAACTTAAGTGGGAGCTATGCAACATGTGTTGTGTATTGTTGGGAAAGAAAAAGAGAGAGTAGTTGGAAAAATGGGAAGATTGGTTGTTTTGATGTTATTAATGGAGTAAACAGGTAAGACTTCACTTCTCTTTCCAGGAAAAAATGGTGGAATAAACCTTTATGAGCTTGCTACTCGTAGGATTTCCACAAGCAAAGACATAAAGTTGAAAGATAAAATATATTCTCCCAAAAGTTGTTACTTTAGATGACAATGTTTTGCAGTCATTTTTTAAGGAAAAAAATTCTTGCTATATTCCCCGCATATTTTATATGGGAACTTTTATTAAGAGTCCCCTTAAAGAGGGGATTCATTGAGGCAACGTATTGTGATCGTTAGATTCAGTAAAAATAAATTTGAGTCTTTAATTTGTTCAGTAATATACAGTTTTAATTTTATGTAATTTATACAATTTAAATTAAATAAAGAAGAGACTTCAATGAGTTCCCTCTTCAAAATTCTCATATTAAAATTCACTCATACTTTACCTTGTAAAAAAAGTTTCCAACAATTTGGGATTCGAGTCTAGTAAGTTTATCTAGTATAGTCTTATCATCATCGTGATAGAAGTTTAACTCTAGGCTACTCAACACTTTTTTTCACTCATATCTCAAATAATAAGTTTTGAAGAGTATTTCAACATAATGCAATATACAACAATGCATAAAGTAAATTACGTAAATATAAATATTAATCTGATTTAGCACAACGGAATATTAGAGATACCTTAAAGGCAATATTTAAAACATTCATACTTTTATTACGTATTTAATCATATAATTAAACTTTATCATATATTGCTCTGATACCAAAATAAAACATCTCTATACTAATTAACATATAATCATGTATTTAACCATATTAATGCGAAAGCGTTTTACAATTATCTGGCAGTAGAGAGAGGAAGTTCTGAGGAGTTGAAGTAGACCCGCTTGCTGAACTATCTTTTGTAATTATTCCTGAAACACAAATCGCAGTTGCATGAGTTGCGGGCTCAGTGAGTAATCATTTATATTACTTATCATCTTTTATATCTATTTGTTTCCTTGATTCTACCCTTCTATATATATACGGGAGGACATGTATATCTTATCATGTGGATACTTTGTTATATTCTTTATCTTTGTTCTATATTTTGTAATCTTTATACTTATTATCGTATGAACATGTGAAATAGCGAACATGTGTTGTGCTATACTGATGAACATGTGAACATGTGGACTGTGCTATACTGAACTGTAACTATATTTCCGTCTCCATTTATCTTCTGCCTCCATTTATACTTCTGTCTCCGATCATCACCATTTTCACCACCATCACCTATCACTACCTCTATCTGTGTCATCACCACTATCATGTGTCTGTATACTCATGTGCTTTCATGTGACTGTGATTCATGTGACTGTGTTATCATGCATTTTCTGTGAGCATTACATATATTCTTATATCATTTGCATGTGTTCATCCACGTAATTGTGATCAGGTGATCATGTAACAATATGATTCATCATATGACTATGAAATCATATGTCTATGTTCATTCACGTGTTCTTTTATCATTTATTATTGATTAGTCGTATTTATGAAAATACGATCATCTGTGAATTATCTGTATATTTTCCTTTATGTAACTTAATTGCTTATCTGTACTTTCTTAGGATTTCATCCTAAGGTTTCATCTATCAATCATAACAATTAAACATATAAAACATACATAACAATCAAACATAATAATCAAACCTATAAATCATATAAATCATCTACTAACAATATCCACACGCTAACAGGTCTAAGCATTCATATAACTTAATTTAAAACTAAGTCTAGATTACTCACTCGCAGATCTGTCTAAAATCCTCCATAATACCGAGCATGCTCCAATCTTCGGTCTCCCGTGCCAAATCTCTCTTTCTTACTATCTCTCTCTTGCTATATCTCTCTCTTGCTTTCAAATCCTAACTCTCTTTCTCGACTCCCTTAATCTCTTTCCTTTCCTGCTTTCCCTTTCCTTTTTATAGACGAAAAAATGAAGCCTCGTCATCTTTCTCCCTCATAATGGTCCTCACACATTGAGTAAGCTCATCAATCTTTGAATTCAAATCCAGATTGTGGTAGGACACTTGACTCATAATAGCTCATTTTCTCCCTCTAATGGCCTTGTTTTGAGTATTATTGGTCACCAACTCATAAATGTCTAATGCCTCCTCAGCAGTTTCATCTCCCACATAACCTCCTAAAGCATTATCTACCAATGATTGGTTGGCTAAAGACAACCCTTCATAGAAGAATTGAGTGAGTAGGGGCAAAGAAAATTGGTGATGTGGACATTGCGTGAGGAACATCTTGAACCAGTCTCACGCCTCATGGAAAGCCTCACCATCTAATTGTGTAAATGAGCATATCTTGCTCCTTAGGTCGATGGTCTTTTGAGGAGAGTAATACTTCGCCATGAACTTATTATACACCTCATCCCAAGTCCCTAGGGAGCCTTCCGGTAAGTTGATTAACCAAGCCTTTGCCCTATCCTTCAAGGTGCAAGGGAAACACTGCATTCTCAATTCATCCTCAGATAAACCGTGAAGTGGAAAAGTCTGGAGTGTCGTGTAAGGAAGGAAGGAAGCATATTGAAGTGAACCCCCTTCAACTCATAATTTCTCGCAATCGGACTCAACACTATGCAAGACAATGACACCCCTATTACCGGCCTCTGAATATCTCGCAAAACTCCCCTAGGGGGATGTCCTATCCCTCCTTGAGGTGGTGGAGCTTGTCTCTCATCCGCCCCATTATCAACATTGTGGCCATTGTCATTACCGTTACTGTTTCTTCTCAACAATATTGGATTTGCGCCCATTTTATTAGGGACTCCACCCTCCGGCACACAGATCCCCTCACCAAAATTCGGCTATGTTTTCATTCTTCTATTCCTAACTCTCCGTTCAGAAATCATCTTTTCTATTTCTGGATAGTAATTGACAAGTTCTTTCGAATGATTGTGACCTCAGAGAAGCATAAACAAAAATTAACCTACAAAAAGATAAAACTAACAACAAATAAAGCGTTAGAAAAACAAAAGGCATTAAATCAAACTAAATACACCGTTCTCCGACAACGATGCCAAGAACTTGACTAATGTCTAGCTAGCGCACTAGAACGGTGTAGTTTTACTGCGGAAGTAATCAATCACAATAATGTGAGTCCTATCATTCATCTATCAACACAATCAAATTGACATCCATTCTAACAAAAGATAGTTCATTCAAGCATAATCCTCAAATCCAACAAGAAAACCAAGTGCTTAATCTATTTACATCTTAGGAAAACCCAACAAATGTTTAGCCTAACATGGTTAACAATAAGAACAAAGAAAAAGAAAATAAAGAGGACATAACCATAAGAAAAAAAAAAGAGAAGAAAACCCTTGGAAGCTCCCTTTCTATCCCCCTGAAATTCCAGCCAAAAAGTTCCCTAAAACCTAGCACAAACCCCTTTTTATATGTCTTCATTCAGCCCCGGTGAAGTGTCGTAAATGCTCTGACTTAATCCATTTATTTTAAGGTCATTTAGGACCATTCTTGGTGGGTCACGAATGACTCATTCAGCTCCTCATTTGTGACTCAAATGAATCACGTTCGTGGTTCCTATTCTGGCCAAAAATTGCACCACCAAGGTGAGTCACGAATGGGCTTTCTTCAAGCCACAAACGTGATCCAAGCAAGTCATGTTTGTAACTTGCTTTGTGACTCCTTTTTCTTTGCAAACTCAAGTGTCACGAATGAACTAATTCAAGCATCCATTCGTGATCATATTAGTCACGAACGTGACTCTGTTTTTTGCCAACATTTGCTCCATTGAAGTGAGTCACGAAAGGCATCCCTTCGTGATCATATTAGTCACTAATGTGACTTACTTCCTGCCCAAGATTTGGCTGCTTCAAAGTGAGAGACACGTTTGATGTTTTCAACCTTTCATTCGTGATTCATTTTGTCACGAATGTAACTATGGTCCTGCCTACATTTTGGCTCCGAATTCTCTCTTCAACACATCATCACGAATGGTCTAGATCGTGATCATGGTGAGTCATGAACGTGACTCACCTTCTGAACTCATTTTACAACCTGAAAGGAGAGTCACAAGCAGCCTCATTCGTGGTAAATTCAATCACGAACGTGACTCAATGACTGGCCAAAATGCACCTATAATTTGTGTTACGTTTGCTCTAATCAAGCCTCCATTCGTGATCAAGATGAGTCACCAATGTGACTCATCTTTTGGACAATATTTTCAGCCAAGTTTAGGTGTCACGAATTCTCATTAATCATCCTTCAAACGTGATTCTTGCAAGCCATGAACGTGACTACATGGCTGCCCCAAAATTTCATCTCTTTAGAGCTCAAGACACCCCTATCATTTGCACCACACTTCTTGACTTGCCTCAGCATGATCAAATGTCTAATTTGGCCAATGAATTAAGCTTTGATTCAAGCTCGTGACTCATGTGTTTATGCCTCTAAAATGGCCCCGCTCGATGTGTCTTCTTTTTCCATCAAATCATAGTGAAATCTTAATGTTCCTTGATCGCGCCTAAATAAAACCAAAACGTACATAAGCTTATAAAATCACATGGTTTATCGACTAAAATGTCATGAAAATCAACTACAAATAAGTGGAATAAATGTGCATACTTGGTCCTATCACCATTACTTATCAAATCTTGTTCTATAATCTGATGTCCTTTTATAGTCCAAATAATCCCGTACCATAATTAAGTGTCAACCTTCAATTAAATTCAAATAAAAAACTTCCAATTACATTCAAATGCTTACCAAAAAACTCTTTAATTATAGGAAAAATATTGTGAACCCTTAACATCATTTGTATTTCAAATATATAACATCTACAAATCTCAATATATAACAAAAATCAATAATTAAATATGTAAATACATCAAAAAATAATATCAAAAGAATTTTTTTTTCAAAAAAAACTGAAACAATACTCGTCAATGTCCATGAACAAAGTTTATTTTTGTTCACAATTAGTAACATTAAAAACTAATCATTTTGATAATAAATACAATACATTTGTGTACATAATTACAATTAGGAATCTTTATTCACAATTCATACCAAAAACAAGTGATCTTCACATTTTTTAATGTTCATTAGTGTTCATTAAAAAGAACCTATTTTTATAGTGTTCATTACTGTTCATATATAAAGAGAATAAAAATTTATTTAGTTTGGTTAGAATTGTAGTGGAAAGGAAAGACAATAATTACATCGAAAAATCAGCAATATTTTTTAAAACTTGATAGTTTGAACAAACTTGACATATTTAAAGAATCAAAATTATAAACGGACACTTATACACTTTTAAAATAAAAAAATATTCGTACAAAAGAACAAACATAGATGAACATTCATACAAATGGAAACTCAAAAGCAAATAGTTTACATAATTATCTTAGGAAAAAGAACATACATACCATCATACAGTATATGATTTCCTTTTACCTCATACCATATAAACTATTTCTATAAATAACACCTTTTGGAAACTTATACCACATAATATCATGTATAAAAATTACTTACAGTTTCTAAGAAGAACTAACATAAAATCAAAATATGCATTTGAAAGAGGAAGTCGTGTACAGAAAAAGAAATTGAAAAGAGCAATGGAGATTGTCTGCATTCTCTTCGGTGCTCCAATGAATTTCAGTTACCGGGACTTGCAAATTTGTACGAGCAAATTCTAGCAGCTTTTCCGGACAGGTGGGTGTTAGATCTTGATTAATACAATGGTGTCTTTATAGAGGAACCGAAGCATATAGTTTTTTAAATCGATTTTCCTATTCCTATTGTTAAAGCATACATAAACTATTTCTATTTTACAAGAGAATTTAGAAATGTATAAAAAGGAAGATGGAACTTTAGTTGTTGTAAAGAAATTGGATAAGTTGCAGATAATTTGTAGATGATATCTGTAGATGAGATCTGTATATGATAGCTGCTAGAGTTTTTAGTGATATATTAAATTTGTATGTGTGGATACTTTGTGAATGTGTTGTGGATATTTATTATATGTATGGATACTTCGTGGATATTTATAAAAAATTAATGTCCACAAAATATCCACAATACATCCACAAAATGATTAATATGGGGTTGCTTTGTGAATATGTTGTGGACATTTATAAAAAATCACTGTCGAGAATATATCTACAATGCATCCACAAATTAATTAATGTGTGGATGTTTTGTGGATATGTTGTGTATTGTGGTATTTGTGGAATAAGTTTGAAGAGGTAAATATGATGGTATAAGTTTTAAAAGGTGTTATTTAATGAAAAGTCAAA
>CANYCX010889199.1:0-15040 GCA_948193385.1 Breynia disticha f. nivosa | reverse complement strand
TTCCGTAGCTGTTGGATCTGTCTGTCTAGAATCTCCACTGGCTCCTCTTCATAACTGACATCCTCTGCGATCTCTAACTCTGGTTCCCTCAACACATGACTGGGGTCGGATCTATACCTCCTCAACATGGACACGTGGAAGACGTTATGAAGTCGAGACATCTCTGCAGGTAACTAAAGTCGGTAAGCTAATGACCCTACTCTCTCGATGATCTCGTATGGACCCATATATCTCGGACTCAACTTTCCCTTCGGCCGAAACGGATCACACCTCTCCAAGGCGAAACTTGGACGAACATTTTTTTTTCTTTTGACGACGTGTACATATTAGGATGTATGCTCAATCAAATCGATGTAATGTATATTTTTCATCGATCACAACATTGTTGTGAATTTATTTAAAAAATAATTGAGATTGTTTGATTTTTTTTATTTTCGAGAAAAACTTAACGCCTCTTGAAAAGGTTGGTGTTGGAGATTGACTGTGCGAGCGTACTATAAAATTATAATTTTTTTAAATACATTTATAATGATTAAATATTTAATATTTTAAATTAAGCACTTAATTAATTAATTAATTAGTGTTATTAATAATCCTAAGTTTGATCGATTCCTAATGAGTAGTGTGCCAATAATGATAAGCCACTTGATTAGTTGTCATTACTTGATTAAAGGTAAGCCACTTGTCGTCCAAACTGTGACCAAAACTCAATTGATTCTTCCACTAGAAAATCCAATAAATATAAAATATGAATAGAGGAAGGGGTTTTTCACATGATGCCCAAAAGTTCCACTGTGCATAAAATAAAGCAAAAGAGAAACCAAAATTCCAAGTTTCCATGGAAAAAAGTTGCTACTATAATATATGATCTTTTTTTTTTACAAAATTTTAGAAAAGGGGTTAGGCTAATTCACAGACTAAGGGCAGAAAGACGTCTTTCGGTAGTCCTGAAGAACCGGCAGGTTAAAACCTATATGTTTCCCCAGCACCGCTACAGAGGACTGAACCTGCGATCATCAAGAAAGGAGTTGGACACCTTAACAGCTGAACCCACATACGAAAGGTACTATAATATATGATCTCAATACACCCTCTTGTCAATTGTCATCCTTTCTTCTCCATGTGCTTTTTAGCTATTAAACATCATATGGTGAATGCAGACCTTAAAATGAGTCATCACGTAATGACGCGATTATTACTATTGAAAATTTATAACTTTTAATCTGATTTATCTATTTTGTCTGCAGCCACAAATAAAAACTTACAAGTTGCAACAATATGAATAATATTGTTACAACTTTTCACTCATTTTTAATATTTTTTTTGCACGTGTGAATAATATCTTTACGAGAGTCCTCACATTTTTAAGATTCCCATCTAAGAATTTGTCACAGTCGTATGGTTGTGAAGTTTCCTTCTATAACTTCATCCCTAACTCATTTTATCTTGATTTGTAAGAAACTTAGCTAGATAGACCCGAATGGAACTTCAACGAGCTACTCTAAAATACAGATCAACTCATTTATGATATAAATTTATTTGTATTATACTCAAACTCTATCTATTTAATTTTATATCGGATCGAGTTATCGTGTCAATATTTTTTAGATCGATTAAAATTTTATAATATTTTATGTGGTATTTTTGTAAGAGTTGAACTTCTATTTATGAGAATGGTGTATTACAAGTTGTATTTATAACACATGACCACAACTGTCAGAATCCCTCCACTTTAAGCAATGAATCATAAAACACATCACTGCATTAACTCTCCCCACATTATCCTTCTTTATTCCCATAACAAAAGTTTTCTTAACCAAAAAATTTAACATATCAAACTAACTAAAGTGAGACAACCATACCCACAAAGTGTTAGTAGGACTGACAATCCAACTCTCCCATGAAAGTTTAGACCCAAATTCGAGTCTGAGGAGAGTCGCCCCCGTGAGGAAGGAGCCGTGCCTATTGTTCCAAACCCGGATTAGTCTCGGCCGATGTGTCGAGAATACCGGGAGGTTCAGACAAAAAAAAAGGTGAGACAACCATATTTTTTTTAAAAAAATTGAGTTAAGAATAATCAAAAAAAAATATGAAGCGGTGTTATACAGAAAATTATGCAATAAAAAGGGACAATTATAATAGAAATATTTCTACCAAGTAAGTTTATAATATTTGATTGAACAGATAAAACTGGCTAAAATTGAATCGAGAAAATGGATTTGAATTGGTTATTTTTATATTTGTTTCGGTTTGGTTTTATTTTTAAATATTTTTTTTGGATTCAGTTGATTCATTAAAAATTAAAAACCGAATTTTCATAAATATAATGAATATTATGATTTGAGTTATGTACTGTAGTTTTGTTCGATCGAACCAACCTAAATTTTTTTTGTTATCATGTAATGAGCATGATTCTAATCAACCCATATTTTCTGTCGATTTATTTTAATATAACTATTCTTTTAAATTTGGGAGATATATTTTTCCAATTCTTGATTGTCCGAACTAAACAATTCAATTCAGTTTAGTTCTATACATAGGTGCATCGAATCTGTTTTATTTTTGAAAAATTTAGTTTTTTTATTTGGTGGCCGAAACTGATCGAAACCGACCTATTGATACTCTACTCTCAAGTATGAAAAGAAAACCAAACAGAAAATCACCGGACCGAGTCACCAACATCAATTTAACAGGTCAAAAGGAGAGACAGAGCATAGCAAAGCCAAAGGGAAAATTTTAATAAGAGAGTTTTAAGGAGGAGTTCAACAAGTCTCCTTCTTAATTTTATTAAAATTGTATTAGTTACGTAAAATTAAAACTATTTTTTATTAAATAAATTAAAGATTCAAATTTATTTTCATTAAATTTAATAATCAAAATTTTTTTTGCTTTATTAAATTTTCTCAAAGAAGAAACTCATATAGTAAAACTCTCCTAAAGCAAAGTCATTCATCATTTCCTCTAGGACTGATCGTGGATAGGTTTAGTCGGTTATTTGTCTAAACCATCTAACTTATCCACTTTTGGTGGTTGGATAAATGGTCAACCATCAACCTATCAACTCTATTAGTCTATCCACTCAAACCTAACCACTAAATAGTCGTTCGGTTTGGTCGGTTTGAGTAGTTAACCAAAAAGAAAAAGACATTAAAAATAATTAATTAGAAAAAAAATAGTGAGTTAAAAATTATTACAACTTGAATAAGTATCTTCAATTTAAATAATAAAAAAATTAACATTTACTTCAAATAACATAATAACAAACTAAAAATAATGTTTTGATATCAAATTCAATTCTAATAAAGTCTTGAAATAAATTATATTCATTAATCTTTACTTTTTTTCACTTCTTTTAAGTATGATCTAAAACAATCATATACTATGGTTTATTAATTAAAATGTAAAGAGTAAAAAGAGTTAAGAAAAATTTTATTTAATGATATATACTTAAATTTTATTTAAAATACGCGGATGGTAGATCGGTTCGGTTAGGAGTGGATTTTGAAAAACCAAAACCACCAATCAAACCACTCTTAGTGGTTTTCTTAAAATCTAACCACCAACCTATCCACTTATGGCGGTTACTCTAAATTTCAGTTTGATTTGATCGATTGGTGGTAAATTTGAATGATTTAGTGAATTTTTTATCGGTCCTAATTTCCGCTAAACCCCCCATTTGAGGAATTCAAACACACACACACAACAATGGAGAACAAAACAAGAAAGACAGCTAGTAAAACACTTGGATTTATCCCTTCTTCTCTCTAAATATCTCCCTCTCCTCCCTCTCTTGTTTTAACATTAAATGCTGTATCCTCCTTTCTCTCTCATCCTCCCTGTTTTTCTCTGTCTCGTACCCATCGCCATTTTTAATTCACATCTCTGTCGCTACTAGAAGACAAACTGCACTGCACTACTCCCTAATTATTCATGGCTGCAACCCAAACGACGACGTCTGATCAAGTTGCCTTCACTTCTAACAGGACGAAACATTCCACCAAGACTGCATCGACAACATCAACATCACATTCTTCCGATACAAAAGATGATTTTCATGTCCAAACTCAGCCCATTAAGCCCAAACGCCGTAAATATCGTGAAACTACCATTTCTTCCTCTGTTTCTGGCTGTGAAAAACTAGACCCACCTAACATTGTTTCTCCAGAAATTAATTCCTGGTGTTACCCTTCAACTAAATCCTCTAAACAATCCTACCCATTTCATGATTCGCCAATAAAGACTCTATCTTTACTCTCTCCGCACTCTGTATTCATGGATTTCACTCCAAGTTCTCTCTCTAATGGCCAAAGTTCCCCACATTACAACAATAAAATCTCAAACTTCCCATCAAGTTTCACTAAATTCAACTCTGCATTGACTGCCGGTTTACTGAATCCTATGTCGCCACCACCAGATAAACCACGTTCAAGTCCAACCCTTTTTGAAATGATGGCAAATGAGCCTGAGATTCAACCCAAATTAACCCAAGTTACCTCAAAACCTTCAAACAACGCACAAATGTCAATTCAAGATAAGCAAGCTTTGATCTTGCAAAGAATTAGTGACATTTTGGGTAGTAGAAGTCCTGGAAATCAGTTTAATGATTCTAGTTCAAGTGATGTGAAGTTAACTTTGAGTTCTAAAGATGGTATTAGTGTTTCTATGAATGTGCATAGGCAAATACTTGTTGCACATAGTAGATTTTTTTCTGTCAAGTTGTCTGATAGGTGGGCTAAGCAACAAGGCTCTGCTGTGGGGCCTTATGTTGTGGAGATTTCTGATTGTGACGATGTGGAGGTTTATATTGAGACTTTGAGGTTGATGTATTGTAAAGATCTTAGAAGGAAGCTTATGAAGGAGGATGTTT
Source organism: Breynia disticha f. nivosa (assembly GCA_948193385.1). Lineage (NCBI taxonomy): Eukaryota > Viridiplantae > Streptophyta > Magnoliopsida > Malpighiales > Phyllanthaceae > Breynia > Breynia disticha. The sequence goes on along the minus strand of CANYCX010889199.1, from coordinate 10,173 downwards.
GTAAAGTGCTTGGCATATTGAAGGTAATGAGTTTCCTGTTCTTGTTTGTGTTTTAGTTTGGATTTTGTTTGATTTGGCTGTTAGTGTTGTTGATTTTATTTAGTTTTGGTGCATGTTTGATGGCAACCGTTGAAATGAATTGAAGGGACTTGAAAGTTTGGATGTTACTTTTATATAGTTGGTGATTGAGGGAAATGTTGTAGGAAGAATGGAATTGTGGTTTGAATTTTTCAATGGTCTTTGTATAACTGTATAAAACTATAATGGAAATGAATTAAAAGTTTTTTTAGTAAGAAATGAAATAGAAGATTAAATGACTATGTTTGGTTTATCATTAGTTCAATTGTGAGATTTATCAAAGCTACCGGATTTACCAATGTGTTCTTTCTTCAAAATGCATTAGCTTTTCTTCAAGAAAGTTACTGGAGGATTGTTGTTTTAGTTAAGAGTGTGATTAGAAATAGATGGTGGATTGGAATGTTTGATCAAGTGGTTGTTGTTTTTCAGGTTTCTGCAGCAATTGGCTTTGATGCTGGGGTTTTGTCTTGTTTGGAGTATTTAGAAGCTGCTCCATGGGCAGAGGATGAGGAAGAGAAAGTAGCTTCATTGTTGTCAGAGCTTCGGCTTGAAGGGGTTGGGGCAGGTGAAGTTTTAAAGAGGGTTTCTCTTGAAGTAAATAATGGGACTGAGGAAAATGGGGACAATGATGAAGTGCTTCTTAAGCTTTTGCATGTGGTTCTTGATGGAAAAGATGAGAAAGCTAGACGTGAAATGAAAGGATTGGTATCAAAGATGCTCCGTGAGAATTCTTCTCAAAATGATCTCCGAAAAGAGTCTTTGTACTCAGCCTGCGATGGTTGTATGCAATCGCTTCGAGATCATTTTCTCAGAGCTGCAGGAGGAGATATGGATGACATCAGACAGATTGCTCGGCAAGCTGATAATTTGCATTGGATTTTGGATATTTTGATTGATAGACAGATTGCAGAAGATTTCTTAAAAACATGGTCATCTCAGACAGAATTATCTGATGTACATTCTAAAATTCCCGCTATTCATCGTTACGAAGTAAGTAGAGTTACGGCCAGGCTTTTCGTTGGGGTTGGAAAAGGGCAGCTGTTAGCTTCAAAGGAGGTAAGGTGCATGCTTTTGCAGACATGGTTGGTGCCCTTTTATGATGATTTTGGCTGGATGAGGAGAGCGTCGAAAGGACTCGACAGGCACTTAATTGAGGACGGTCTCAGCAACACTATTCTAACTCTGCCGCTGGCTTGGCAGCAAGATATTCTACTTGCTTGGTTTAACAGATTCCTGAACTCAGGCGAAGATTGTCCAAATATACAAAGGGGATTCGAAGTATGGTGGCGGAGAGCTTTCTGGAGACGCAACGGTGAACCAGAACGAACACAGTCGTCGTTAAGGATTACAACAGCAACAATCGAGAACTCATAAGAACCTACTGGTCTCATCACTTGGTCATCCTCATCAGTTGTTCCATTTTTTGGTGTTGTGTTTTCTTCTTGTCTAAACCAGAGCATAGAATGAATGTTGGAGGATTGAAATGGCATATGTAGAGATAGTAGCCAGGTTTAGTCTGGAAGAAGAAGATTTTTGGGGTGCATTTTTACGTATTTTTGTTGGAGACAAACATATGAATATAGATTTGTTTTGGTTCTAAAACTCGTTCACCTTCATGGAAATACCTTAAGCATCTACAATCTCAAATTAAGTGGAGTGTCGTGTCGTGTCTTACAGGGAAGGTTTCGGCCTTGTGAAGGGTTTCATGTGATAGGAAGAAAGAGTTGTGGGAGAGGGTAGTCATAATGGAATCTCCCATGCCATGTTGATTGTTGTGAAAGGCATGACTAATAAATTTGAAACAAAAGAACGAATGGAGTGAGAGAAATGCAAGGTTGGGTATATGCCCTTAGGCATAGAATTTGTAAACAAGTCTAGTCTGCCATTGCCTTTTGTTGCAATGTGTTTGTAGTAAATCTAGGGGGGACTTTATTGTATTTGATAAAGTAGGACTATAATCGAGCCCAGTTGAGTTGAGTTTTAGAGTGTTCGAGGTCGATTTGTTAAAATTTTATGAATTCGAGTTTGACTCGAGTTTTGTATTTCTAGTTTCAAAATTTTGTTCAAGAACATGCCTATTTAAAATTTAAGCTAATGAACATGTTTACGAATTTTCGAACTTTGAACAAAAACTAAAATATAATTTTATTTGATGTAAAATTAAAAACTAACACATTTATTATTCTATATAATAAGATTATTATTTTTAATTAATATAATATAATATAATTTATTATATATTTTATCAAAATATAATTTTATTCTAACGGTACTTTATTTTTAAATAAATTATATGCATATTTAAAAAAATATGAAAGTCACGTATTAATATAAAAAAAATTAAATATGTAATTAAATTTATTCATGAACGTTAAACAAGCATATTCATACGCTTTCGAATCGAGTACCACCTTATTAAGAATAAGTTCATTTAATTATTTGAGCCTAAAATTTTGTTCAAGAATATGCTCAATTATAAATAAACCGCACTCGAACAAACTTTTATCAAACTCGAGCTCACGAGCAGTTTTATAGATATATATATATATATACATATATTTATAGATAAGGTTTAAATAGTTTATTTGCATTTCACATCTTCACTTGGGGATGTAGCTCAGATGGTAGAGCGCTCGCTTAGCATGCGAGAGGTACGGGGATCGATACCCCGCATCTCCACTTTTGAAACAATTTTTTAACAATCTCGCATAGCATCAACAACATGGAGTAAATGTTATGATTTCAAGCTCCAATATGAAGGCAACAACTATAAGATTTTATATTTACAGTCCTCCAGGACAGATTCATGCCTCAACTTAGCATTTCCATTCACTTTTAATTAAATTAGTTCTACAGACTGATTGCATCTGCTTTTCATCAATCACTTTCATCTTCATTCCTAGTTTTATCACAAATGTAAGAACAGCTCCAAAAACTGATACCATACCATGTAATCCTTCTTTCTTCTGAATTTAAACTGTTTTTTTTTTCTGCCATAAAGCGTGAATCTAAACTTGTTGCTTCTTCACATACTGTCGAAAGTAGTTTGGCATGGTTCTTCCGCCAAGTGTAAGAAGAATGAATTCATGGTTGGACAATCATAGTTCAGTTCACCAATTCCTGCATCTTTTTGCCTCCAACAACACAATCCACAAAATAATCAGTTTTCCTGAAACTAAATGATAATGCAAGTAAAGAAAACAATGGTGGAAAAATCTTATTACCATTCTTGATCAATCAGCATAGCATCTGTTAATCCAAACTTTCTCAACTCCTCTTTACTGTGCTGCATCACTAAGTTATACCTTCCACCATTGCCTTGTTCCATGATAAGCATTCCACCATTGTCGAAATTATGGAGGTTCTCATATTGCTGCACTGTCCATTTATACCATCTCATCAGAAACACACGCAGTGTAAGACCATGAGATATTATTACTATGTTCATGTTTGGATTTCTCTCGCCCGGTGGCTGAAACCTTCCTATGTCAATATCTGCTCGCAATGTTTCTCTGAATCCTGTTTAGGAAGCAGTTAAATGTTCTCAACACCATTTTAGAGCAACTTTTAATTGTATGTTTCGTAAGCATGTACCTGTAATTCTGTCATAAACATCTGCTGCTGATTCTCCATTTGGAAAACGGTAAAAGAAACGGCCATAAAGCGCTCGCATTGCTTTCTCATGTCGCATCTTCTCCCTGTCTTGGAAATTCCCTATTGCCAAATCAAGAAACTTACTCAGAATTAAAATTATTTTGTGGCTGCAACTATTCAGAATTGAATTTGAGAGCTATGTGAAAGATATGCGTACCAAAATCTTGTTCTCTGAGGCGAGGTTCTTCTCTCATTCCAGCAATCCTTTCTCGCTCAAACGCAAACGCTAAATGCTGCAAAGTCTGAAGTGTTCTTTTATAAGGAGACACATAAAAATAAACCTTCCAATCACTCTCTCCATCTTTCTCAATAATCTCCCTAATCCTTCTCCCACACTCTTCAGCTTGAGCCTTACCCTTATCTGTTATACAAATTTTCGGATCAGCAACTCTCGTATAAACACTTTCATCAACATTCCCTTCACTTTCTCCATGTCGAACTAAAATAATCCTTCGTGGTCTCGGAGGCACAGCTCTCCCAGAACCATGACGTTTAAGTTGTTTCTCAGGGAATGTAGCCTCACCATTTCCGTACAATTTCGAGGCATTGTTGTGGTTATGGCAGCATGAAATGAAAATGGTCTGATCAGAACGTTTTTGAAGTCGAATTGGCCGTTGTGGTCTTGTTGGAATGAATCTGGAAAAACTGGTGGCCATTTTTAGCTGTAAAGAAGATGATAATGATAATAAATGAAGCCATATTTGTTAGTAGTGGTAATTGAAGCCATGTTTTCAGAAAGGACAAGTTGACTAGAAGGCTAACTGTTAAGTAATTAAACAAGTGGAGTGTTATGGGACGTTGAAGGGTACAACCTATTTTATTGCATCATGTGTAATTGTAATATGTGGATGTTATCGTTTTATTGAAGTTGGGTCGGAATTTGTGGGTTAAATGTAAATGCAAAACGTGGCAAACACTAACTATTAAGCTATCAAGTTGATGTTCTAACTTGTGTGGTTATAAAATGAGAAGGGAAGATTCGATCGGTTCAACCTAGTTGATTCGGCAAATGTGCGATGTCACTTGCTCTTGGGTTCAGCCTAGCTGATTCTACGTGACAGTGGGGATGAGCATTTATTTCAAAAAAAAATGAGAAGGAAAGATTGTAATGGGAAGTTATGAATCATGTGTTTGTTTCGACTAGTTTTGAGAAAATTTGATAATAAAATTTGGAAAAAAAACTTTATAAATTGCATTTCTATGTACCAAACAAACATTAAAACATCATAATGAATATTTTCTTTACTCAAAATATATGTCATTTAAAATTTTACATATGAAATAAAAATATATTTAGATCTCACTTTGTTCATTTTATTCAACTTCTTTTTGCCAAAAAAACTCGTAAATATGTTAATTAGCTCACAGACTTTAAACTAACTATGCTTTAAATTAGTAAAATTTTAAACGAGTGAACTTAGACACTCCTAGAGCTCAGTCCAACTTTACGCAAATGTTTGAGACAATTATGTAGAATACTCATTTTAGGTTTTTTTTAAGTGTCAACCAACCATTATGTTCATTTCTGTTCATTTCTGTTCATATATATCAATATTATATTTTTTATATTGATATGCCCGATTTTAATTTAAATGTGCAAAAATATTCACCCCACTAATTTTTTCTTTCTCGCTCTCATTTAATATTTTCATAGTATATTGATTAATTGTATTTGATTTTCTATATCATAATCACTATTTTTTCTTTTTAATTCACTCATTAATTGTGTATTTATTTTCTTCACCATTTTTTTTTGTTTCTAAGTTGATTTTCCTCTCTTTTTTCTTCTTTTTCATTTGCTTTTTGACTAAGACAACGATCAGATACTGTTCAATATATTTTTACATATTTATGTATGTCGTTTAAATTTTTACACAACTTTATTTGTTTTGAACATGAATTTGTTTTGAATACATATGAATACAAATAAACATCATTGAATATTTTAATGATTATCAATCATTTGATTTGATTTTAAATTTCTTTTTCATGTATAATATATTGAACACTTATGAGCATCATTGAACATTTGTATAATCATCAATGTTTGATCAAATACACAACAACAAACAACCTTATTATTTTGAACACCAGTTATAAAATGATGTTTTTTATGTTTAACATAATCCATAAAAGTTAAAAACAAAAAAAAATGGCCATATTATTTCAAATATCGGTTATAAAATGTTTATATTATTTTGAACATTGATTATAAACTGATGTTGTTTAATATTTATTCATGTTCGTTGAACATTATATTTAAAACTATTAGAACAAAACATAATATAATTTAAACATTGATCTTGATGTTCATGTAATATTCATTAATGTTGAACACTAATAAAGACACAAGAACACTCAAAAGCACACATTTATATTATTTTAATGAAATATTTAAAACAAATCAAATCATTTGATGATCATGGAAATATTCAATTATGTTTATCTGTATTTAAAATAAACGAAGTTATAAAAATGTATAAAGAACATACATGAAAATGAATGAAAATATTCAAATATTATCTAATTGTTGTCTTTTTTGAAAAGACAATGAAAAAAAAGTAAAAATAACTCAAAAAATGGTGAAGAAAATAAATTTATAATTAGTGAATAAATTAAAAAAGTAAAGAGAGTAGTTAATTATAGGAGAAATACAATCAAATGTATGTGAAAGCATTAATTGGAGAGAAAAGACACAAATTAATAAAAACATGACATTCACATAATATAAACATAAATAAAAAAAGGTCACTGCTATTTTTCAATAAAAATAAGGGTAAAATCCTATGCGGTCCTTGAGTAATATTCCTAATAATTTTCCGGTCCTTGATTAATTAATATTCACTTTACCGGTCCCCAAGTAATTGAAAAACAACTGTCGTTAATCCTTCGGTTAAATAAAGCTAGCAGATTAAGAAGTAAATAATTTACCGGTTCTCTATGTAGTCCTTTCGCTTAATTTACCGGTCCCTCTAATTTTTTTATTTAATTTAGCGGTCCCTCATTAATACACACGTGGCAGAGACAATAATGAAACTTTAACTTTTCCGTTAGCTTAAGTTAATGGAAAGATTAAAGACAGTAGTTTTTCAATTACTCGGAGACCGATAAAGTGAATATTAATTACTCAATGACCGAAAAATTATTAGGGATATTACTCAAGGACCGCATAAGTTTTTACCCAAAAAAATTAAACATTTATCTAATTTTTTGCACAAATGTTTGTATTTGTAATAGTGGAGTAATCTTTGGGGCTTGAGTGTACTCTCTAGCTCAATAATTTGAAACTCTGAACTATTGTTGTATTTGAGGTTATAGAGAAGGCCCACAATGATATTAATCATATTTTTAAAAAAATTATATTAAGCATATTTTAAAAAATTATTAATTTGAGTCACGTGTTCGTGACCATTTCATACAGTAAAATTAAATTTTAACATTTAATTTGTTTAATAAAAAATAATTTTAATTTTAAATAATTTATACATTTCATTTAAATTGAGTCTCATTGACTTTTTTTTTCTTCAAAGAACTCATATCGAAATTTAGCATTGTTTCAATCAATTATAAATTAAGGTAATGTAGACTCATCAAGATTAATCTACAGTTAAAGAATTAAGTTGATTCCAAATTAAACACAAATCTATATATTATAATAAAGTTGAAGTAAGTGTTACGACATATAAGCAGATATTGTGATGTGTCCAATTTATGATTTAAACAAATCTTTTTAATTGTAAAAATAAAAATTAATTGTTTTTGTAGTGTAGGATAAATCATATCAAAATAAATATAAAATCAAACTATTTTTTAGAATACAAGATAAATCATATTAAAATAAAAATAATACAATATTTATATTTTAATATAGTATATATTTTTGTTAAATTTTGTTTATTAATAAAATAATTTATATAAATTTATAAAATTAATACTATCATAATATACAAAATTTTGTCTCATTGTGTGAAAAGTGTAATATTATAACCTATGTTAAAAGTTGTACCCTAAGAGAAAATATACTCTGCTTTTTGTCTGAACTACAAAGTATCCTGGGCATCCAGATTAATTCTTATTCAATTCAGGCAGGATCACAAGGGCGGCAAAGCTCTCCCAACCAAGTTTTAACGCAGCTGCGTACCCAGGACTCGAACTCGAGATCTCTGATTAAGCTATAACGGTCCCACGCCAATTGATCTACGCGCTTAGTGGTAGAAAATATACTCTCTAGATAAGCATATACATCTTAAAATTAAATTTAAAAAAAAAGATGAATTTCAATAATTTTTAATGGCAGTGGTAATATTATTATCAATCATAATCAGAAATAAGGTTTGAGTAATGTTTGGAATATTATTGCATCAACTGACAACCACAAGGCAGTATTTGGCAACTAGTTGAAGAAGAAACTAAATGTGGATGAAGAGAGAAGAAAGGCTTAACGAGCCAATTAGCTTTGGTCATGCCAAGAATAAGTTTAATGGCATCATGGACCACCCCTTCTTTCCTTTCTCTTCGTTATTCCTTTGTTTCCCCACCAACATTTCCTCCACCTTCTTAAGCACTCACGGATGTAGAGGGGACGACGTGAGACTGTCTCCCTTTTGTTTTTATTCTTATAGTCTCGTTTTTTACCTTATCGTCTCTTATAATAGTATCGCCCTCTTATGTCATCAGTATAAGAAGAGGTGATAAAAATATCGTCTCTTCTGTAAAAATTCTTGCATTCTTGTTTGTTTTCCTATCATATGTTTCAGATTTTTCATATCTAAACTTAGTCATTCAGTTGGTATCAAAATTAAATGAATGCACGAGTCTAATGGTTCAAGAATTTATATTATTTCATTTTCAGATTTCTTATAACTCTTTAATTTGTTTACGTACCTCTACTTTTAGCTCGGCATTGTGTTTACCAACTTGGAAATTATTGAAAGGAAAAATGAAATTTGACTATTTATGTTAACAATGAAGATTGTACTTTTTTTTTATTATTTATGACGAATCATAATCGTATTATTATCTGTGACATAAAACATTACACAAATTAAACATATGTTATTCGTATTGTGTTTAATCATATCTTTATTAATCGTATTATTGGATTAGAAATTGTCAAACTTATGTTAAGTGTGCTTTGTCATATGTTTTTATTTCTACATAAAAATTGATTTTATCTCTGGTGACATTAAGCTGATGAAAGAAAATAATATGATTCAGGCGACTATTTTTTCATTTTCAGAATTGTAGCTAAGATGATAAAATGCTTACTTAGCATGTGAGAGGTACAAAGATCGATTTCCAACAATATTCATTCATATATTATTTTTTATTTTTCTTATGAGTTATTACCTTATTGTCAACTAACGCATATTTACTTTTTTCACAGTATTTTTCATTATTATTGCATAATACAGGAATAAATTCTCTATATCTCTATTTACATACCTCAATTTATATTTTCCAAGTGTGTGATAAATTCATTGTCAATTAATACTTATTTAATTTTTATTTCACAATATTATTCTTTGTATAATAGTTTTTTAATTTTTGTTATTCATTTATTGCATATTTAATTTTTATTTTACAACATTATCTATGTATATTCTTGTTCTGTGTCATATCAGAAATTGTCAGCTTTATGCTAAAGTATACTTTGTCAAATGTTTTCTTTGTACATAGAAACTGATTAAATATCTTGTGACATTAGGCTAATGACAGAAAATAATATCATTCAAATGACTATTTTTTCATTTACAGAATTGTAGTTAAGATGGTAAAATGCTTACGTAGCATCTGAGAGGTACATGGATCAATTCCCAACTATGTTTGTTCATATATTTTTTTTTTCTTATGAGTTATTATTTTGTTCTCAAGTAACACAAATTCAATTTTTTATTTCATAATATTTTAAGTATTAATGCATAATACAGGGATAAATTCTCTCTTTCTTTATTTACATACCTCCTGACACGCTCTTTAGGTGATACTAAAGAAAATGTGCTAAAGGCAAGCGCACCTATCGCATGTAGTATAAACAAATTAAAGCATCAAGTCTCGTATCCACAGGGTCCCGGACAAGTACTATTACTCTCAATTTAGACTATTATCTAATCGACGAAATGATTGTGAAATTGGTTAAATAATTGAAATACGACAAAGGATTAAAAATGACAAATTCAATGATAAATGATAGATATCTAGACTTCGATTCGTCCCACAATTTCATATTTATGTGATTCGATTACAATTGACGATGAGAAATATTGGACTGCAGAATTGCCTAGTCTATGTTAAAGTACCTCTCGATTAAATTAACAACTAGAATTAAGTTGATCGGCACAGAATCTCTTCTCGAAACCGAAACCCCTAACCCAGTATTATCGATTCATGCAATTCACTATTAGCATTACACTAATACAGAGAAGTCTCGTGCTTTTATGT
>CANYCX010889120.1:0-19297 GCA_948193385.1 Breynia disticha f. nivosa | reverse complement strand
TGGCCGTTTCCCAAGGCCGTTTGCCTTCTGAAAATCTTGGTTCCAGGGAAGAACGGCCAGGGAACGGCCAGTGTGGCCGTTTCCCTTGCCCGTTCCCTCGTCCAGATTTGCAAAAGATCACCAAAAGTTATGCTTTGACTTGTCTGCTGTATGTGCTAATTAAAATGCCTAAACTATAGTGAAATTGGAGGAGATTAGGCCGCGGAGGCCGAGGTTCCCCTGCGCATCGCAGTCTTCAAACTTAAGGATTGCTTACTGAGTATTTGTAAAATACTCACCTGTTGTTTGGCTGTTTTAAATATGTGCAGAGTGACAGGTATCAGGGATGGGACCACTTGATCGGAGAGGCCAGCGGTGCGATACTGAAGGTCGGGCTCCCAGATGTTTTATTATTGTAAATGTTTGTACATGCCGTGTATCTATTCATACAGCAGTATTAAATGATTTTAAATTGCTCGGCATCTTACATTTGTTTCCAGCTTCCGCATTTCAAAAAAAAAAATGTTTATGAATGATTTAACTCTGATTTATAATCTACAGCCTACGGTTTTTTAAAAAAAATATATATATATAGTGCCAAAATCGGATTTGATGAAAATGGAAAGTTTTGAAAATGAGCGTCACAATTTGCTTCTTAATTTGTTAGCTTAATTTAACAGAAGGATTAACGGTAGTCATTTTTCAATTACTCAGGGACCAATAAAGTGAATATTAATTACTCGAGGACCGAAAAATTATTAAGGGTATTACTCAGGTACCGCATAGCTTTTTACTCTTCTTTTAACAACAACAAACCCACTACAATCACTTCATAGCTAATGAAACAATTTTCTTTTTCTTTTTTTTTTCCTAATAAAACAATTGCAAATGACCATTGTGGAATATTGCAAAACCAACAAAGTTTCATCAAGTATATACCAAAAAAGATTAAAGATGTTGTGGGAAAAAAGTCAAAACTCATAAATTGGTATGTCATGTGATGATGTGATGTGTAGAAGTTGGAAACATTTTTTTTTAAATATACTTTCCTCCATTCACCTCAATTCGGCGAAGTTGGTCTTAAATTTACGGAATACTCCACTCTAGACAATCCAGTTAAATTGACCTTTTTAACAATGAAAATTGAAAGCACTCTTGTGGTCTACCTTTAATGTCTGTTTGTTAAGATCAAGTCTAAGGTAAATTTTAATATGAGGCTCCTAAGAAGGGGATTCAATGATGCCCCTTCTTCGATTAACTGAAAATGTACAGATTACGTAAAATTAAAATTGTTTTTACTGAATAAATAAAAGACTCAGATTTATTTTCACAGAATCGAACGACCCAGAACTGTTGCCTCAATGGACTCACCATAAAAGTCCCCCAAGTCTAATGGGTATCTTGTGTCATGAACTCGTCGAGTCATAAATGTTATCCTGTTGTTGTGAACTCTCTTTCTCTTTGTGTTCGTTTATAATAAAATGTTGATATATTATGCTTATAAGCAATTATCTAATCTTATATGATTTTAATAATTAATCCTCTAATATTTGCAGGTATTTGTCTAAAATATCAAATTTGTCGATTTAAATGACACAACACTCATAGTGACACGTAAACTGTACTCATAAACAATAACAAATGCATAAATCTTTGTAAGACAAATGAAAATAAATGAGTTAAAAGTAATATGAGAAGAAATACAACAAAGACGGACAATATAACAAAAAAAACAATAAAAAAGACGGAATCATAAGAGGAAATAAAAAAAATGGGGTGACCACGTCCTCGCTCCCGCTTTATGTTCGTGATGATACGATAATTTCACATACATTTACGAGTATAAATCATCATCAGAAGATAGTTCCAGAGCACCAAATTTTGACAACTTTACATGTAGGGTCATGCATATAGAAACGAACAACATATTGAACAACTAATTATTCCTTTCGGAAACCCTTCATGTCAGTATTTGGTATAGACTTTTTATGGTTCACCTGCTCAAAAATCTTTTGTTTCTCTGCACATTCTTTTGGTTACAAGCCTCTCTCTTGAAAATGGGACCAAAAATGCCCTAATAATGCTCGATTTTACAAACATTTTCGTTTGTTTTGAACAGATACAATGCAAGTTTGTCAAGATCCTTACCCACAAATACAAACTATGTTACAATCAGAACTAGTTAATGATAATTTTAACCATTCATTACCTGAAAGTTCATTGTTACTAGTCAAAATATTTACCCAAAATACCTATCAATATTTAGCTTATTTGCTAATATGAATTTTTAGCACAATAATACAATTTGTGAGTACGTAATTATTACACAACAAGAATGACACGGATCCAATTTTTGTAATATTTATGCTATTAATAATAATATTTGATTGAAACTAGCATATTACGATTATGATATAATCGCTCACACAAATTATCACCTGTGCACTGAAAGCCAAAATCAAATTAAGATGGTTAATTTGAAGTATGTATATGTTTGTTTCTTTCTATCACATTTAAACAATGTTTTGTAATTGATACTATATCAATATTTGGTATATTTATAATTTATAAAATATATATTTAAAGATATAAGCATTAAACTGAAACTGTCGTAATTAATTTTTAAAGAAAAACTGTCGTATTAGAACCGGAACCAACAGTTTGAAACCAAACATAACCGAACTCTCGAACCTGTTAGATTCGGTTCCGGTTCCGATCCCAAATCGAAACCGACTTGGGAACCGGTTTACACCTCATCTCTCTATTACTTTTAATATAAAATTTAGTTCTACTAAAAGTGTCATTTCAAATTGATTATAATTCGACGGAAAGTTCTTGGATACCGAAAAATTTAAATTTCCGATAAATTAAAGTTAGTCAATTTTTTTTATGGATTTCATCAAAAATAATTTTTTTTCTAATGTAGAAATTTTTTAATTTTCTAACCAACTACTATATGTATACCTCTCCAACATAAAAATGACATGAGCAACCCTTTTTGTAATCTAACTCCAAACACTCTTCTCTCTCTCTAACCTTCGCAAAGAAGCTTCAAAGTTCTTCAATGGAAGTTCCATTTTGGAGATCACAAAAACTACACAAAGCTCCCAAAATGATCTTCATAACAGCCTTCACTCTCCTTCTTCTCACACTCATTCCCTTATGCTACCCTTTATACTCATTACACATTAAATTCTCCCTATCATCATCATCACCACCTTCATCGTATATTTTACAAGGCAAAGATGAAGAATCAATGAAGTTTCTTGGTTCAAGTTACGAGAGGAGATGTGATATATTCAGTGGAGAATGGGTGCCAAACCCTAAAGCACCATATTACACAAACTCAACATGTTGGGCAATTCATGAGTATCAAAACTGCATGAAATATGGAAGACCTGATAGTGATTTCATGAAATGGAGATGGAAACCTGATGGTTGTGAGTTACCCATTTTTAATCCAGCTCAGTTCTTGGAGATTCTTAGAGGAAAATCATTGGCCTTTGTTGGAGATTCTGTCTCTAGAAATCAAATGCAGTCCTTGATGTGCCTTCTTTCTAGGGTAATTCTTTCATTTTAATTTTATTACGTACGTTAAATTGTGCAAGCTAACAATCTATATATTTCAGAAAAAGCTAAAATAATACTTTTGTTAAATTAAGATGTTCTTAGTGATATCATATTAATTAACCGCGCGTTGTGCGAGTCATACGACTAGTAAATATAAGATGAGTGTAAATAAAAAAATAAAAGTAACATAAAAAATATAATAAAGATATAAAATTACAGAAAAATACACGAAAAATAAACAAACTATAAAATTAGTTACGGCAAGAAAAACAACCACTCCTTTAGTTTTCGCCTCATTTGTCTATGTGCATATATATGTTTATACTAGTTGCATTATCTAAGCGATGCGGATTATTTTTATTTTGATATAATTTATCACGTAATAGCAAAAATAGTTTTATTTTTTCTATATTTTAATATAATTTATCTCATATTATTAAAAAAAATTATTTAAATCATAATTTTGTCACATGTTCCTTATATACAAAGCTAAATGTCGTAATTATAAGCACCGATTTCCATTTTAGGGTAATATATAGATTGGTTTTGTTATGAATTTAAGTTATTAGTTTGGTTAGATAGGTGCGATTCTTTGGTGTTGGAGAGTATGAGAGGACATGCTAAACTATGAATGGATAAGAAGATTAGACCACATTTCTATATGAGGATACCATTACATGCATGTTGAGTTCTTTTTGGCTGCATTCAACCATTTATTACTTTTTTAATTTATTTGTTTTGTTCATAAATCACTTTTTTTTTAAAAAATTGTATTTATCTAAAACATAAGGAAGTAATTTAGACAACAATGCCAACAATGGAAGGTGTGTTTTTATTCAATCATTAAATTAAATATATGTACTTAAAATTCAACCATTTAAATTTATCTAAGAATTTTTCAAGATTTACAGCAAAGATTGGCTTAATTTATATATACTTAAACCTCTCAACTTCAATAGAAAACCTCTTAAAATTTTCACCCCTATTAAGCCATCAACTTTAATGGAAGAGCTTTTTAAGCTCATTAAATAAACTCTTAACCTACTAAGGTCCTTAAATTGAAATTTATCAACTTTTAAACCCTTATTTGATAGAAAATAAGTAATAATATAACAATAAAAATAATTTAAATTTATACTTATAAATATTCATATTAACATTCATTGAAAAAAGTTTAAAAATTTACTTTTTTTAACACATACAAAAGTAATAAGATAACTAGAAGATTCTAATAAATTTGTTTATGGTTACCATCCTATATAAAAATGAAAAATTTTAGTTACTTAAACGAATAATTAAAATGTAAATAAAATAGGAGTAATAAATTTATTTGTTTGTCACTGTGAGTTTGTTGAACAAAGTCACAATTTAGTTGAAAGATTAGTTGGCAAGTTTTGATCCTAACCAATATCCAAAAAATAAATCTCATTTGTTTAATTAACAACAAATCATGACCACATAGATTATAAAATTAATTAAGTTAGATAACAACTACATTTTGTTTATTAATGCTATGATTAATTTCAGGTTGAGTACCCAATAGATATTTCGTACACTCCAGATGAACACTTCAAAAGGTTGAACTACACAACTTACAACTTCATTCTTGCCACATTTTGGACACCATTTCTCGTCAAAACACAAGAAACAGACCTTGATGGACCAACTAACTCAGGTCTTTTCAATCTCTACCTTGATGAATACGATGAGAATTGGACTTCCCAAGTTGAGAACTTCGACTACGTGATCATTAGTGCTGGACACTGGTTCTTTCGACCTAGCATTTACTACGAGAAAAGAAGGCTCGTTGGATGCTTTTTTTGCCAGAAACAAAACATTATAGACTTGCCAATATCATATGGATATAGAAAGGCATTCAGAACAGCATTTAGAGCCATAAATAGCTTGAAAAACTTCAAGGGTATAACATTTCTGAGAACATTTTCGCCATCACATTATGAAAATGGAGAGTGGAACAAAGGAGGAAACTGTGTGAGACAAAGGCCATTCAAGAGCAATGAAACAAGCTTGGAGGGTATAAATTTGGAGCTATATATGGTGCAATTGGAAGAGTATAAAAAAGGTGAAAAGGAAGGGAGACAAAAGGGATTAAAGTACAGGTTGCTTGATACTACAGAAGCAATGTTATTAAGACCAGATGGTCATCCAAGTAGATATGGACATTGGCCTCATGAGAATGTGACACTGTATAATGACTGCGTGCATTGGTGCTTGCCTGGACCGATCGATACATGGAATGATTTCTTGTTGGAGATGTTGAAGGTGGAAGGACTGAGATCTTATCAGGAGAGGCTTCGTTCGACTGAGAAGAAAGTATTGTTTAGATGATTTCATTTTTTTTTCACTACCGTTTAGTTCTTCATTGCTCTAGTCATTCTTTGTTAATTGATTTGGAGTAAGAAAGTAAAAGTTGTATTTTTAGAGAAGTAATCAAATACATCTTTTTTCAAAATTAGGTATTAAATCCTTGTGAAGTTGGACATAAATTCTCTTATATTAGAGAAGTAATTTATCAAGCAACATTCAAATAAATTAAACTTGTTAAAGAAATTGATTCATTTAAAATTTTTTAAGAAAGTTGATTCATTTTTTCATTTTATCTTCAAATCTAAAATATATATTTTTTGAGAAAATATATTTTTTGAGAAAATATATTTAGTGTAGTTAATCATAGTAAATTAAATACTAATATATCTTTTGAGAAGTGTGCTCTTAAGAAAATCGTACTTTGAAAGAAGTATATTTCTCTAAAAATTGGGTAAATAGAATCTAAGTGAATTTATTTATATTTGAAAATTTTGTAATTTTTGAATTCTCCATTGAATCAATAATTAACTTTGAACATTAAGAAGAAATCTAAAAATTCCTCTAACATTTAAAAAAAAAAAGAAATTTCAACGGAAAAGTACAATTCCAAAATGAAAATGTTCGACCAATTTTTTTAAAAAAGAAGTTTCCTCGTTAAATTTATTATAATCCTTATTTATACTGTAATTACTCACCATTTTAATATGAACCATTGTCACTGCTTAACTTTGAGATATGCCATTTATAATTGGTTTGACAAATGAGTAGTGGAATTCTTGGGACACTTACAATGTGCTTGTTTTGAGTTCAGTATTGGTTATTAAAGTATTGGTTGGTGTAGTATGGTATTGTATGGTATTGCTTAAAACAATGGTGTGTTTGGAATGGTTGTATGAATTATTAATGTATAGTATTGTTATCTTAATTTAATTAATAAAAAGAAAATTGTAATAAAATATTAAAGTGACCAAGTTATCCTTATAAATAGAGTTCATTTAGCTTAAAGAAATTTCAATAATTGGTATATACTAAAATTAATAAAACCAATCCCTAGTTGGCATAGTGGTAAAGGGCACTAAGTTCACTTAAGCAAGGTTTAGGGTTCGAATCCGAGCTCCGCTTGTGTATGTAAAAAACTGGATTGGGAGAGGCACTCGCATATTGCGCCCGACAGTCCTCGGGAGGGGGAGCTAAACCGCTCACACCACACCCCTTTTTAAAAAAAATTAATAAAAAATGTTATTTTATTTTTATTGCTAAAAAAAATTAGAACATAATATTTAGTTTTAATTCTGTTACAAATAATTAAAAAATATTTTTAAAAAAGAAATTATTAATAAAGTAGTTTCTTCAAAATATTTTAATAATAAATTATTAAAATTTTGGAACGTCTAAATAAGAATTACTGTTGTCTAAAGAATAATTGAGATTGAAAACACAATGGATATGAGGGTAAATTCGTTCGATAAATATTAAAATAGAGAAGTTAAAGTATGAAATGAGGGTAAATTTGTCCAATAAAAATAAAACCATGATAACCCACCAACTTGGTGGGTTAAAATCTCATGGTTTCTAAAGGAGTTTTAAAACCATGAAATAACAATCATAACCAATATGATCCAATGAACTGATAAAACAAGTGTGGTTATATTTTTAACAATACTATACCATACAATACTAACCCATGAAATAAGCAAAGCGATAGGATTGTAAGCGAATCAGACTGAGCCGAACTTTGGAGTGTTCAAGTTTGGTTCGTTTAAAATTTTACGAATGCGAATTTGAGCCAAGATTTTTACCGAACTCAAAATTTTGTTCAAGCTCGGTTCGTTTAAGCCTTGTGAGCTAACAGGCTTGTTCACGAGCTTTTTCGAGTTTGACTAAACAAAAATTAAACACAATTTTGTTTGACGGCGAAAGAGCGCTAAACAACGAGAGAGGAGCAGCGACAAGCGGCGATTGGATGTCTAGAAGGCAATGGTCGTGAGAGTCAGAAAGGTAGAAAACAATCTCATGGTGATTGAAATTTTACTTTATACACTTAGCACTTAAATTTCATAACTTCATATTGTATATAGCTCTATAGTCATCAAATTTATTTTGTATACACTTTTTACACTTCAATTTTATAAAAAAGTACATCAATCGTTGTATACAATTTACGAGTTTGTTCACGAGCCTAAAACGAGTATCTTAATTGAGTATGTTCATGAGTTTGCGAACCAAATACGTGCTTGAGTATTTAGGTTCGATTCGTTTGTTAACGAGCAAAATCATGAATGTACCGAACGCCGAACCATTCACGAATGACTCGACTCATTTACAACCCTAACAATACTTAGCCTATCTTTATGCTTAAAATTCAACTAAACTTGCTTTTAATGGATGTTGTGCTTACGACAACACGAGAATGTGATGCAAAAATGATTTGATTCAAGTATTCAAAAAGATATTTGAATATGCAAGAGAGTGCTTAGAGTTGAGAGAATGTGGAATAAATGCTTAAAGTCTAACTTCTTAGACTATGCTGCCAAAATGAAAAACCTGTCTAATAATCTTAGGAGACTGATCAAAGACGTGCTCGCCTCTCTCTAAGTTCTTGGCATACTTGCCATGCACGATCGATTTCCTAACTTTTAATTCTATTTTTCAAATAACCTTTGGAATATTGAACGTATCTTTGTTGTCTCCGAACCAAAACATAATTAATTTATGTTACAGTCAAATAGCTCTTCATGACCACTTTTCAACAAAGCTTGAAGCTTATGGAGTTTGTCAAATACAAACTACAGAAAACTCCCATAACAGCCCTAACATTAGCCCTAATTCTTGCTCTTCTGCTCACAATCATTCCCTTATGTTATCCCCAACAAAGATATACTCTCTGTTGGTTACAATTTTTCTCCAAATCATCATCAAATAATCCTGGTTTGAGCGACTCATCAAGGGCTCGCAATAACTCAGTGACACATGATAACAGTGAGAAGAAGGAGAAGAGAGATTGTGACCTATCTAGAGGAGAGTGGATACCGAATTCGGAAGCACCATATTACTCAAACACGACATGCATTTGGGGGATCCATGAGCACCAGAATTGCATGAAATATGGAAGACCTGATACTGAGTTCTTGAAATGGAGATGGAAACCAGAAGGCTGTGAATTGCCCATTTTCAATCCTCATCAGTTTTTTGAGATTGTTAGAGGAAAATCAATGGCTTTTGTTGGTGATTCTGTGGCAAGAAATCAAGTGCAGTCTTTGATTTGCCTCCTCTCCAAGGTAACTATTCTTCCTCTCCTTAATATGATAAAGTAAGCACGATGCAAATTGAATTTTTATTAGAGAGTTATACAATCTGTATCGTTCATAAACTCACACACATATGGATTGTATTTTAGATGAAATCTTAGAGTTCAGAAAAATATATTGGAAGTTCAAATAATCACATCCAAAGTTCATTTTGTTTCCAGTTATTTAAGCAAAATTGTTCTACTCTACAAACGATTTGGGAAAAAAATACACGAAAAAAAAACTCAAAAATAAATATATTAATATGATTATAAAAAAATATATTGATATATACACATTTACCGCAAGATTACCAAAAAAATTAACTATTTTACATTCTTAAGACCTAATTTATTAACTTCATATATCATACTTTTCACAATCTTTGTTATATAATTTTTTAAGGTGACCATAATCACTATTGGTTCATAAGGCTGTAAACGAGCTGAGCTAAACTAAGTTTTTGAGTGTTCAAGTTCGGTTCGTTTAAAATTTCACGAACACGAGTTCGAGTCGAGTTTTTTTTACGAGCTCAAAATTTTGTTCAAGTTCGGTTCATTTAAAGCTTATGAGCTAACAAGTCTGTTTACGAGCTTTACTGAGTCAGACTAAAATAAAATTAAAATACAATTTTGTTTGGCCGTGAGATAACAACTGGAAAATGAGAGAGTGATAGCAACAAGCGCGAGTTTGGACACTACAAAAAAATGTTTTATTGTGACAAAAAATTTTTAGTCACTAAAAGTACATTTTTTGTGACGGAATTTATATTTTGTCACAAACGTTTTGACAAATGGACAAAAATTCTTACTATGAAATATTGTGATGAGTTGATGACTATCTAATTGGTATCACATAATTAGAAAAATGAAATTAGGATAAAGTAAGATAAATCAGTTTTAAAATTGAGTTGTTTTGTGTAAAATTATGTAGTTTTACGCTAACATATTGTAATTTAAACACGATAATTAGTAATTATATAAAAATTAATTTTCATGTTAATTCACCTAAAACAAATAAACATATTTGACATATTATTATTCCAATAAAAATTTAGAGTTTATGTTGTATATATTTATTTAAAACAAATATCACAATATTCAGGACTTCATATTGTGTTAATTTTTAAAGTTATAAAATTTACCTTGTACACAATTTATACACCTAAACCTGATAAAAACGTACATTGTTGTGTAATTTACGAGTTTGTTCATGAGTCTAAAATGAACCTCTTAAACGAGTATATTCACGGGCCGAGTACCTGAGTGTTCAAGCTCGGCTCGTTTATTCAAATGACACTAAAATTTTGTTTAAACTCGGCTCGTTTATTAACGAGCCAAGTCATGAATAAGCTGAACGTTGAGCTCTTCACAAACGACTCGGCTTATTTACAACCCATTGGTTCATAGTGAAAAGAAAGAAAAACAAACCAAAAATTTTCAATTTATGTACCAACCAATGACTATTTCTTTTGCTTCTAGCATAGTTTGATGGCATGAACCATGAATCTATTAAAATTACAGTCACCAAATTATAAAAATTAAATACAAAATCTCGAAATAAAAATATGAATACCTTAGAAATCTTTTGTTTATTAGTGTTCTAATTAATTTCAGGCGGAGTACCCCATAGATGTTTCTTATACCCCAGATGAAGACTTGAAACGATGGAACTACACAACCTACAATTTCACTCTTGCCACATTTTGGACGCCATTTCTAGTCAAAACACAACAAACAGACCTTGATGGACCAACTAACTCAGGTCTTTTCAATCTCTACCTTGATGAATACGACGAGAATTGGACTTCCCAAATCGAGAGTTTCGACTACGTGATCATTAGTGCTGGACATTGGTTCATCCGGCCGAGTATTTACTACGAGAAAAGAAGACTCGTTGGATGTCGATTTTGCCAGAAACAAAACATTACAGACTTGCCAACTTCATACGGATACAGAAAGGCATTCAGAACAGCATTTAGAGCCATAAATAGCTTGAAAAACTTCAAGGGTATAACGTTTCTGAGAACTTTTTCTCCATCACACTTTGAAAATGGGGAGTGGAACAAAGGAGGAAACTGTGTGAGACAAAAGGGATTAAAGTACAGGTTGCTTGATACTACAGAAGCAATGTTATTAAGACCAGATGGTCATCCAAGTAAATATGGACATTGGCCTCATGAGAACGTGACACTGTATAATGATTGCGTGCATTGGTGCTTGCCTGGACCGATTGATGCATGGAATGATTTCTTGCTGGAGATGTTGAAGGTGGAGGGACTCAGATCTTATCAGGAGAGGCTTCGTTCGACTGAGAAGAAAGTGTTGTTTAGATGATTTTATTTTTTTTGTTGCCACTGTGTAATGATTTCTTGTTGGAGATGGCGATTAATGTCAGGTTGTGAAATGTTTTGTAAGATTTCTCTCTATTTTTTTAGATTTTTCTGTGTTTCGTTGTATAATTACAGAAATACATAATAAGTAATTAGATATATTTTAAGTGACTAATGTATAAGCATTAATTTGAGAGTTTAAAAGATAAAAGAAATTGACAAAAAAATGGGATTGTGGTATTTTTAAAAATACTTTTTGCATTAATACAAATATAATCATTATAAAAACTATAAAAGATTAGAGCTCTAGGAAAAATGAACAGTTCACAAGAACACTTTATAGTGGTACTTATGTAGCATCATCTAAAGGGATTAATTAACGAAGATTCGAATCTGCGATCATTAAGATATAAATGTCTTGTCATTAACACTAGACCAATTTGAAGACATGAATTTGATTTCTATAATTACCATGATTTTGTTCCATATATATTTCTTATATTTATTTTCTATATATATTCTTGCCTTCTCTAGTCGAGCCAATATAAGAAACAAAATCAATACAAAAAAACCCAACTTGTACATCCTAGTTTTGTTGTTTATCAAGAAACACATATTCAATTCCCATTTCTTTCAATTCCATTTTTTTTTCAATCTTTTTTGGAATATTGCATGTGTCTCCAAACAAATATATAAAACTACATCGCATTCATCCATGTATATGATTAATGCGGTAATGAAATAATGAAGAAAAAATAATTAATTTCTGTTCCCATCAAATTAGCTTATGATAATTTGCTTCCTTCTTCTTCTTCTTCGTCCTCACTTTTCAACAATGTTGAAGCTTGAGCCTATGGAGTTTCTCCAATCCAAACTACAAAAAACTCCCATGAAAACCCTAACATTAACGCTAACACTTGCTCTTCTTGTCACAGTGATCACTTTATGTTATCCTTTACAAAGATATCCTCTCTATCTGGTACAAGTTAGTTTATCCAAGTCATCTTCTTCACCAGCATATTCATCTGCTTCAAATAATTCTGGTTTGAACGACTCAAAGCTTGGTAATAACCCAGTAAACCTCGACAGTAGTTTTAAGAAGACGAAGAAGAAGAAGAAGAAGAAGAAAGATTGTGATCTGTCCATGGGAGAGTGGATACCGAATCCAGAAGCTCCATATTACACAAACATAACATGTAGTTGGGGAATCCATGAGCATCAGAATTGCATGAAATATGGAAGACCTGATACTGAGTTCTTGAAATGGAGATGGAAACCAGACGGTTGTGAGTTGCCCATTTTCAATCCTCACCAGATTTTGGAGATTGTTAGAGGAAAGTCGATGGCTTTTGTTGGTGATTCTGTGGCAAGAAATCAATTGCAGTCTTTGATTTGCCTCCTCTCTAAGGTAAAACTATTTTTTCTCTACTTTTTCGAATTAAATTCATATGATATAATGTCATGATGCATATGTAATTGCAGAAACATTTGGAATTCAGTGGTACTAATATAATTACAAATCGTATTATAGTGTAAGAGATTTACGTAGTTAATGTATAAGAATTGGACTGCCAATTAAACTGTAAAAGAGCTTGCGTAGTTGGTTTACTGTCTAAAAGGTAGTTTGTTGGTCGAATCGATAATACAAAAATAATATAAATAAATTAATCTACAAAATTATTAAATTTTTTTAATACTTAAAAATCAATTAATCCGGTCAGTTCACCAGTTTAATTCTGGTTTAATTACAGACCGATTTGAACGATAAAACCAAACATAACTAGTAATCGATTTAACTATTCGATCAGTCAATTTGGTCTAATTTTTATAACAACCGAAGGTAATTAAAACATTTTTGTGTTGTCAATATTTGATGAATCAAAATAATTCTTTTATTGAAACAATTAAGAGAAAATTAATCTTTTATTTTTTTTATCTTCTTTGTACAGTACATAGTTTGCAATCTACCTTGCTTCGATCCACATTCGAACTGTAAACATCTGTAATTTTAATTTTTTTTTTGGTTACAACCTGTGATTTTAATTTGTTAACATGTTTGTTCAACAGAAACATATATAATTAATCCAAATTTAGGTGAGAGATCCTTGTCTGATGTTTAAGATGTAAAGCCAATGAGCAAGAGAATCTTCATGGATTGATTAATTAAAGATTTTTTTTAATTAATTAAAGACTTGAACATATATTAATCGCTAACTGTTGACTTAATCAGCTAATTATATTCAACAGTCATGCCTTTAGGAAATTTTTGACAAAATTCGTAGCAAATGTATTTTCCAAGGCTCATTTTTCCCATAATTTTTTTTGAATACTTTTACACAATTTTTATATTACTTCCACTTGAAATTTTTGTATTTTTATGATAGTCATTTTTATTTTTTTTGAATTAAAAAGAAATTAGAATTCTTAATTCTTACGTTTCAGAAATAAAATGTTTTCAGGAACAAATAGTTTATAATCATTTTTATTTCTATATTCAATTGTTCGTTGATAGCTATCAATAGATACACTAAAATTTGTGTTATCGAAACAATCATTTTCTTAAGAAGAAAAATACATATGCTTTGATACATAATAAATTAACTATGATGTTTTACAGATAGACGAACATTTTTCATTAATTCTATAAGAGTGAAATCCCTCTTAATCATTAGAATATCCGTACTCATTTTATTTTCGGCGGAATTCGTTGGGTTCCGATCGTCAAAATTTGTTGTTTTTCTTATAATATTTAATGAAATTACCTTCCTATTGTTTTTTCTTCAGGTTGAGTATCCCATAGATGTTTCAAATGCACCAAACAAGCAATCCAAAAAATTTTGGTACGAATCATACAATTTCACTCTTGCCATATTCTGGTCACCATATTTAGTGAAGACAACAGAAGCAAATCCTCAAGAAGGTACCTTCAACCTCTACCTTGATGAATTCAATGAAGAATGGACAACCCAAGTTGCAGAGTTCGACTACCTAATCATCAGTGCCGGACATTGGTTCTTCCGACCGAGTTTTTATTACGAAAACCGGCAACTCTCCGGCTGCCTGTATTGCAGACTGCAGAACTTGACACACTTGCCAATGTCTTATGGCTACAAGAAAGCCTTCAACACAGCATTTAGAGCCATAAACAGCTTAAAGAAATATAAGGGTTTAACATTTTTGAGGACATTTGCACCTTCACATTTCGAAAATGGTGAGTGGAACCAAGGTGGGAACTGTATGAGAACAAGGCCATTTAAGAGGAATGAAACAGATTTAAATGGAGGAAATCTTGAAGCCTATAAGGCACAGTTGGAGGAGTTTGAAATAGCTAGAAAAGAAGGAGAAGAAATAGGTTTAAGATATAGATTAATTGATGTTACAAAAGCTACTTTGTTGAGACCAGATGGGCATCCTAGTGGATACGGGAAATGGCAACGTGAAAACCCTTCGTCTTCGAGTGATTGTGTGCATTGGTGCTTGCCTGGTCCGATTGATTCATGGAATGATTTGTTGTTGGAGATGTTGAGGTTAGATTAGAGATGTTTCATTCGTGAAAAAGATAGTCTTGTTTGGACGATATTTTTTGTCATTTTAGTGCCTTTTTATCGCACGTATAGGAGTTTTTTTTTTGTTATTTTAGTATTGATCAAATTTAAGAGGAAATTTTATTGTTGTAAGAATAATATATATGGTAGATTCTTTGTACCTTCAAAAAATGAAAAAAAAAACCTTCATGAAAGTTTCATTTGGGCTTGAATGTAGAGAAAAAAAATGGAGGAAAAAAAAAGCTTTTTTTTCTTCTTGAATTGGAAAGATTTAATTTTGTTAAATTGACAATCTTTAGTTTTGATGATTGAAAAAGTTTTGTATTGTTTAATTACATCATATAGAATAGAGTCGATTTATATATACATCATTTTTATTATTTATTTATATAGTAGTCATAATTTAAATTTTTATAATTATTTATTTAATTACAAATATACCGCAATTCTGAAGTATATAAAATTAATAAAAGTTTATATAGATTTGATATTTCAATTTAAAATCATGCACAAACAAAATTTATATAAATGTAAATCTTTATAAAATTTGTAGAAAAAATGTTTAAATTGATAAATATATATATACATATAGTTTATATAAAATTTATGTGAAATTTATATTAAATGTAAACTCATAAAAAGTTTATTTTTTAAAAATGTGATAAAAAAGTAAAATTAAAAATCTCGGTACACTATGTAATTAATCCTTTAAAATGAGTAATCTCGGTGTTCACGGGTTGGGTTGGCATGGGGTAAAATTTTAGGTATGGAAATTACAATTGTAGTGACTAGTGAAGGACCAGAACGTAGTTTAGAAAAACTACAAGTCCTGAAAAGAGAGCTAACATGTAGAGAATGAGTTACAAATAAAAGGGCAAAAACCCTAGCAAAGCAACAGCGCCACACAATCAACCGAATCCACTCTCTCACAACCAAGAAGCTAACAATGGCGGACGTCGAAGCTGAGGTCGCAGTCCAAGGACAACCGAAGAAGAGGACGTTCAAGAAGTTCAGTTTCAGGGGTGTTGATTTGGATGCTCTTCTTGATATGTCCACTGATCAACTTGTCAAGCTTTTCAGTGCTCGTGTTCGCAGAAGGTTCTTTCGTTTTTTAGCTTCTCTAATCGTTTTCGTTTTCCATACTTTCTAATCATTTTTATGTTTTCTAGGTTTCAGCGAGGCTTGAACAGGAAACCAATGGCTTTGATTAAGAAACTTCGCAAAGCGGTAATTGCTTTTATAATATTTCATTTTGAATTGATTTATGACTAATTGTAATTATAGTGTGCATAATCTGTTGTTCTTAGTAGATTTGATTCCGAACATGTGATATTGTCAATGTTGGGCTTGTGCTTTTGACTGCGTAGAACTTGTTTTTTCTTTTCGTTTCTTGCACCAATTAAGAACAACGTTTTGAATGTTTTGTGAGTGGAAGCTTGTTTATTGCCTTTCATGTTTCCAATTGATGATTTTGTTTGATAAATTTTATCGATTAAAGAATCTGGAGACTAATTAAATGCTCTATACCATGTGGTTTTTTTATCATAATCTGTTGAGACTGTTTGCTTTCTTAGTATTTATGATTTGTCACTTAACATGGACCTTGTTACACGCTTCTCAACTTCTGTGATTAAACTCTGCATTTTATTGATCCGCATTTGCTAATAATATGGATTGGTCATTGAAGCTATCAGTTCTTTGTTATTTGGGGATTGATAGAATGTTGCGATAGAGCTAATTGTAATCAATATAGGAGTTTTAATGGTGTAGTAGTGGTGAGCCAAAAAAGCAAACAGACCGCTCCAGCCGAAACCAATCTGAACCAAACCGTTTTTGTTGGTTTGTTAATTTTTCAATGTGCTATGATCGGTTTGTTGTGGAAATCATCTCCCAACCTGACCAATGCTTACCCCTATTCTTGTAGTATTTAAAGGACGAAAACAGTTTTTGGTTGCAGAGCTTTTCTTTCATTTTACTGCAGGGACTAATAGATAGCTAATTTTTTTTTGTTTTATTGATCTTTTGGTTCAGAAAAGAGATGCACCACCTGGTGAGAAGCCAGAGCCAGTCCGTACCCACCTCCGCAATATGATCATCGTCCCCGAAATGATTGGAAGCGTTATTGGGGTATACAATGGAAAAACTTTCAATCAGGTTGAAATCAAGCCAGAAATGATTGGTCACTACCTGGCGGAATTCTCAATCTCTTACAAGCCTGTTAAGCTATGTAGACCTGGTATTGGTGCCACCCATTCATCTAGGTTCATCCCTCTCAAGTGATGTGTGTTGGTGCCTTTGGCAGCTTGGTACTCTAGTATGGTCGTATCTATTACCGTCTTTTTAAGATTATTATCTGACTATTTTGATGTCAATTTTGGATTCGTTATGACGTTATCTCAGTAACTTTGGAAATCAGAAGCGTTTATTTTGGTATATTTGTTAGTCTATTATGAGTGTTGGCATTTTGATCAGTTGATAATCTTTTAGCTCAATTTTCAATGAGTGCGTAGTCTGGCATAAAAATCTGACATTTGAATCGGTCGGGGAATTAGCATTTAGACACTTGACTTAAACAGGGTTGTCGGATAAATCGTCTTCTGAAAGAAACATACACTCTGTCCGACGAATTCATAAATCGGTAAATTGATCATTGAATTGAAATAGCTAGATTTTACTATTCAGATCATGCTGTACGTGAAGAGAGGTGTCAAAAATCGATAAAGAACGAAAGAATCTGTACGATTTTAAGCATTTCTGATAATATCTTTTGTATGCACAGAACTAATGTGATCACATTAGTTTCAAGAATAAAAAAATGGTAATCACATTTTACATAACCACACTTCAACTCTAATTCTGAAGGCTCCCCTCATCCACCATGAAGGTCCACACCATCACCATCACAACCAACCACATTTCCAAAAACCCACTCCCTCTAGTCCTCATCTCCACTCTTCTACTCATTATCCCACTCCACTTCTTCTTGACAAGCTCACATCCTCCTCTGCAATCTTCAAACATCAGTTCAAGTAATGGCTTGAGAAGCATTGAGGCATTTCAAGAATGCGACATTTTTAGTGGAAAATGGATTCCAGACTCAAGAGGAGTTTACTATACTAGCAAAACATGTGGCAGAATAGTTGACAATGTGAACTGCTTGAAGTTTGGATTTCTTGAAGTGGAGATGGAAGCCTGAGGATTGTCAGCTTCCTTACTTCAGTGCACGACAGTTTTTGAGGTTTGTTAGGGGGAAGACGATGGCTTCTGTTGGTGATTCTCTTAGTAGGAATCAAATGGAATCGTTAGCTTGCATCTTATGCAGGGTAAGTTCCGTCCCATTTTGATAGACATTATTTTTATATTAGTTATCTTAATTTATAGTCTACTTTCTACTTTCATGTGTATCATATATTTTTTAAAAATTATTTTTATCCCATATTAAATTAAAATATTTTTATGTTTATAATATAGAATAATTCATCAAATTACTTATTATTCAATTAAAAAGAATAACTTTGTAAAATCACATATTAACTATCACTTATAACTAACTTAACTATAAGTTTTTTAATTTTTACAATTTGTCTAAAATAGCGTATTTTTGTGGAACAAAAAGAATAGTTAATTACTCATCATCACATTCATAGATTAATTGGCACATTTGATCTTTTCTTGGTTTGTGTGGCTAGTGGTCAATAATTGTATAAATATATTTCATCTGTCTTAAAATATATGTTGTTTAAAAATATATGTTTTTTTTATGTTATATGTAGTTTTATATTTTTAATGTAGAATTTAATTTTTCTAATACTGTCTCTATTAGTTTTAAATTTTTAATATAAATTTAATTTAGTGGTTCTTTTGATATATCTCAGCAAAAGAGTGTAGTACTTAATTGAACTTTAAATTAAGACATCAACTATATTTTTAATCCGTGTATAAAATCTTAAACGGCAAATAATTTAGAACAGAAAGTAGATTTTTTTGAACAGGAACTTGTGAAGTTATTGTTAGGAAATTGGAAAACATATTATATGCCATCATAACTATAGAAATTATGAAGAAATGATGAATTTCAAGGACTAAACATAAAAGATGTCACATACTCGATATGACAATGGGCACCTTGGGGGATTTGTTCCTAGGCTAACCACACGGGTTCGAATCCTGCCAAGCGCAAAATATCCCTTGGCCAGCTCCATAGCTTCCCGGAGCGAACCCAGATTAGTCCATACTGTCGGCTTGGGATACCGGGT
>CANYCX010889106.1:0-13264 GCA_948193385.1 Breynia disticha f. nivosa | reverse complement strand
TAATCTCACAACAGAAGCATCTCATTACCTTATTTTCAACTTAACGATTCATTAATCATTTCTCATAAGTTCACATAAGCTTTTATAAACATATCTATATACTCTTTTATGCACCATGTTAGACAATCATCAAGTATGATTCATTAGTGCATAATCACATAGCCCAATTCATTATAAGAGCATGAAATCACATCTAGACAAAACCGTGGCATCCATTAATCCATAATCATCATATAAGATGCAACACAAGGTGATAACGAATGCGATATGGAATGCCAATGAAAAACACATATAATGCATGCCCTGGGGTCTTCCTTTTTCCTTGGGCCCAACCCAACATCGAGTTCTGCCCAAAATATTCTCAGCCCAGACGACATCGACCTCCCACTCGGAATAGTACGTCAAGCCTAGCACGACATCAAGCTCTCGCTTGGAACGATCCTTGGACCCAGTTTGGCATCGAGCTCTCGCCCAGAATATCCTCGGACCCAATCTAGCATTGAGCTCTTGCTCGGAATCTTCACGGCCATATGTCACACAATAAAGCTTAATGCAATACATGAATCATATGGAATCCAATCACAAACCACAGCATAACCCAACAACCATAGGTTCACACATTTTATACTTGCATTCACATCACAAAGTATGTTGTATCATTCCAAGAAACTCAACAAATCACACAATTCCAATAAATCATACAAGCTCCACCATGACAATCAAGTCCACTTATTGATACATGCTTCCTACCATCTTAACAAACGTGCAATTTATCGTGTATGCTTAACTATACAGATGCAAGACATACAATGGTAAGTGTAAATGACACTTACCTTGAACTCAGTAAAGTCGGGCTCATGGCTCAACTCTGATTCGGGTCCCGAACTACGTTCCCTATATTATTTCTAACCATATTTTATTCATTAACCACAAATTTCACATCAAATCTCCCAATGCTACACTTAACTAACAAAACCCCACATTACCCAAAACCCAATATGTTAGTCTCTCCTCAATATCACCAAAATATGTTAAAGACTTACACACTCAGGATTCTTACATGAAATCCACTTAACCCACACTTAAACTCATCCTAATACTCATAAATCTTATCTAGGATTAGAGGTTTACCTCGTTCCAAGTCGCCTCTGAACCTAGGATCCATCTCAATCTCGTCCCGACATGAGTTTACGAGGATCTAACTGTGAGAAGTAAGGTTTGTTTTTAGGAAAAGCTTGGGAAACTTTTTTTTTGTAGTTAGGGGAGGGTTCTATCAGCTAGTTTCAACTAGGGTTGGGAAGTAATGTTTTACCCTCTCTCTTTCTTCTTAAATACGCTTCTTTTTTAAATTCCTACCAGGTCAAAACGGCTTGGCGAATGGTTTTCCCAAGCCATTCGCCTACCTGTTTCGACTCTATTCAGTTCAAAGTTCAAAGTTCTTATCCGCGTCTGGAACGATTTGGGGAACGGTTTTCCATGGCTGTTCTCTAAGTTGTTTCAACCTACTGTTTTTCATATTTTTTCTAATTTAAGTGTATATTTTTTTAGGCATTATAGGTAAATGCTCCTATTATGATTTCATCAGATTGGTCTTTTCCTTTTGAGTTAATGTGTGATGCTACTGATATTGCAGTGAGCGCAGTAATTTTTGCATTGGAAAAATTCCGCTCATATCTGGTTTTGTCAAAAGTAACTGTTTATACTGACCATGCTGCTTTGATATTTCTTATGTAAAAAACAGATGCAAAACCAAGGCTGATAAGATGGATTCTTCTTCTATAAGAATTTGATCTAGAATTTAAGGAAAAGAAAGAAGCTAAGAATGTAGTCGCGGATCATTTATCTCGCCTTAAGAACCCACATATGGGTATTCTAAATGATGAAGAAGGGGATGGTATATTTACTGAAAAGTGACTTAATAGAATGAGCAAGTAAAAATGAAACACCATGGTTTTCTGATTTTGCTAATTATCTTGGTGCATGTTTACTTCCCAAAGATTTAGCTTACAACCAAAGAAGAAAATTTTTCTCGGATGTTAAGTACTATTTTTGGGAAGAAATATTTGTTTTTAAAATTTGTGCAGATCAAATAATACGCCGTTGTGTGTCACATCATGAAGGATGACAAATTATTTCACACTGTCATATAAGGCCAGTTGGAGGATATTATCAAGCTAATCGAACTACACCAAAGTACTCGAGTCTATTTTTTACTGGCCATCTATTTTTCAGGACGCTCAGAGGTTGGTAAAAATTTATGACCGTTGTCAACGAATAGGTAACAATTCCTCTCTTAATGAAATGACACAAAATTTTAACTTGATTTGTGAAATATTTGATGTTTGGAGTATTGATTTTATGAGGTCATTTCCTGCTTCGTTTGACAATAAATACATATTTGTGGTTGTGGATGATGTGTCTAAATGGGCTGAGGCACAAGCTTTACCGACTAATGATGCTAGGGTAGTTGTATAATTTTTGAAAAAATTATTTACTTGGTTTGGAGTCCCCAAAGCTATTATTAGTGATAGAGGCCTCACTTTTTAATGCTCAATTTGACAAAACTCTTAGCAAATATAGGGCCGTACATAAGTTACCCACAACTTGTCATCCTCAGATAAATGGACAATTAGAGGTCTTGAATCAGAAAGTTAAGTGGATATTAGAAAAAATAGTGTCACTGTATAGAAAGTATTGGTCTAGAAAATTAGATGATGCATTATGGGCTTTTAGAACAGCTTTTAAAACACCCATAGGCACTACGCTGTATAGGTTGGTTTATAGTAAGGCACGTCATCTTCCTATTGAATTGGAGTAGAAGAGATATTGGGCTATAAAGTATATTAATCTTGATCTTGAGCTTGCAGGTGAACATAAAACATTTTAGGTTATTGAGCTTGATGAATGACACACTATGGCGTACGAGAAGATGTGACTTTATAAAGAGCGAGCAAAGCAATATCATGATGCACATATTAGGCCGCATTACAAATTTAAGGAAGGAGATCATGTACTCTTGTACAACTTAAGACTTTATCTTTTTTTAGGTAAACTCTAGTCTCATTGGTCTGAACCATTTACTATGACACAGGTTTTTCGTTACGGTACAATCAAGGTGACACATCCCAAAAAGCGAACAAAGTGAATGGTAGTCGTTTGAAGCTTTACATTGGTGAGGATATTGATAAACTTCCTAGAGAGGTATGAAGCCTTGAAAGTGTGAGGTAAGGCAATAGGTAAGTGACTATGTCTAGCTAATAACGTAAAAGAAGTGCTTGTTAGGAGGCAACCCAACGTTTTAAGTTTATGCTTTAATTTTCTATATTTTCTTTCGATTTAGTTCAGTCATTTTTTCAGAATTATGTAAATGCTTGGAATAACAAATTCTATATGAAGGATTTAGTTATGTGCAAGTAGAGGCGACTTTTAGATTGAATTGAGCAAATTTTGATCTGTGAGGATTGAGGTAAGTCTATTAAATACTCAAAACACGAAATAGGTACATTTTTTAGCTTTCTAGACATGTAAACAAACATGGACGCGTATATCAATCGGTGTTTGTGTACCACGGTCTATGATCGCGTATTTCCTATGTCCGTGTAAGTTTACTGCTCAGTCATATGTTGTTTAACTCGACAAATTTTTAGATTTCTTAGCTTTTAGCCTTGAATATCATGTGAACCTTGTCCTCCACACTCCTCCACTTGCTGCCAAACCCACTCAAGCCTTCATAAACCTCCACTCCATCACTTCACCACTCCATTTTCTCTCAGCCTCACTCTCCACTCAATCCATCTCCCAATTGTAAGCTTCCACCTCTCCATTCCCTTCCACAAAACTGACCACCCTCCACCTGTTCAACCCTTCACTCACTCACCAAGCCACAACTCCTCCACCACAACTCAGATGACATCCCTTTCTCCCATCACCCATCAACACAACTGCTCTAACTCTCCATGCACCCACTTAATTTCACCCTCTCCAATCCAACTCTCCACTCCACCGAAACCACCATCTTCATTTTCTCAAACCCCATTACAATCCCACCACCTCATTTCCTCCAACACACTCGACACTACCTCCCACAACTTTGCACTGACGCGCACTCTACTTTAGCCCTCCATTTTACGCCTTTAATTTCTTTAACTTTTATTTTTTGATAAAGGTAAAGTTCGATAACTTAAACTTTTGAGCATATATGGTCTAAATGTAGAGGATGTTATATTGGAATTGGTTATTCTATTAAGGTTAGGGAGTATGGATGTTGAGATGATTGAGCATAAATACTAGAGAATTGATGTTATTACAGGTCTTAGATGGTTTGTAGTGAGAATTTGTTCCACAATTGTGATTTAATTTTACTGCATGCAAGGCGTTTGGAAAAATTCCCCGAAAAACTATATTTTTGAATTTGGTTGAACTGAATTATAGAAAGGCCTGCTTTGAGAAGGATTATTTTCATGTCTAGCTAAAAATCTTATGCATTTATTTTCATGATAAATATGTTCCATTTGTTGAATTTTTAAGATTGTTAGATAATGGACATATTGAGATTTTGAGAGAATTGCTAGAATTAGGTTGAGTTGAGACATTTGGACATTTATATTGCTATATTTTGATTGTTTATAGGTATGAGAGAATCTAGACCTATACTTAATGTATAATATGTGTTTGATAAATTGTCTAAATAAAACAAACTTTTGGATTTGTTTAGGTTTATTTAGGAAAATTGTTGTTTGAGCTTTGTTGACTTGTTCCTTATGTTATTTGAATGGTAAAATGAAGGTTATTATTATTGATACATACTTATTGCTACATTTTATTCATTGCACTAATTGGAGACATGTCTTTTTCTTTGTTTCAATTCTTATTGTAGGATGTTGTTCTTTGGAAAAAAAAGAAATAGGAGAGATGAAACATCATCTTTTAGGTAGGCGGATTTGTCTCCTCTACCGCCCACTATCGAGAGATGACTTCTCACGTTCGAGACATAGGAGCAACAAGAGAGATACCAGACGTTAAAACCAAATCGTTCATAGTAATCGCGACAATTGACTGAATCTTCTGTAAAATCTAGGAGTGGACGGGCGAATTGGAGGGCTTCTGTCTCGTAACAAGTGGATGGAATTATTTTCCATCCAGGATGAGGCATACCAGCCTCTTACACTAGATGTCCTATCGATGATCCAAACTCTGGGAGAACAACTTTGATATAATAATCAGTCGGCTATCTCCTTTAGAGCAAACAATGAGGTGTTATAGTTGAGTTATACCAGAATAACTACTTTGATGGGTATTCACAATGAGTGGCTAGATTAGAGCTTGCATCGATGTTGGACTACTAAAGTAATCTCCAAACATTAGTTCTAGCATTAGATCAATAGAGAGATCTTCTAATACAATCTAAGCAGAGCCAAGACAACTAAGATTAGACTGGTTGAACATAGAATAGTGCACTGCCTAATCGCACTGTCAATTTGCGCAAGGCGAGACAACCTGAGAGTCATGGGAGATCTTGATTTACTATGCCTCTACAATATGATACACGACTACTTGCTTCACCTTGGAAATATGGTAGTGCACTTTCTATTGGCTTAGGGTATTAGGACGAGCACAACCATCATATGAGGGTCATTACATCACTCGTCTTGTTCGAAGCTTCAAAGATAGAGTCGAGGATGCACTACCACCGATGGTGAAACATCCTATTCTAATTAGCTTATAATCACTGTTATTATACATTTAAGTATACATATCAACTTAAAACTTTTTGTTCTATACGTATTTTCATGTTCAATAAACAACTTTGTATTCATATTTATTTCATTATATCATTTATCAGTATATTTAGATTGTAGCTTAATCGTAAACCAGTTAGAATATAGATCGTTTTAGTCAACACACCCATGGGTTAAGCCTTGTGTTGATCTAATACGCCCTCTATTCTGTACAACATAAAATTCATACACTTATGTAGAACTTGTGCGTCACAGCTGTAACCTGTCTTATACCCAACCAATCACAATCCTGTAAGCAATATAACTTATATCAAGGTTATCAGACAGTATTAACCTATTTCTATCAAGATACACCACAACAATCATATCAATCATAAGAAAACATCAAACCATATATATATAACTGCAACTGAACAACCAAACATTTGTATTTGTCTATTCATATAACATAATATATGTGCAAGCAGTCATGTAACAACAATCAAAACCTCCTAAGCCCAGCTCTGACAAAGTGAGGGAAAATGATCAGAGAGTATCAGTCGACCCACCTGTATAATTTGTACACCTATCTGAGCTCACTATTGGATCCTAAAATAAAAATCACAGTTGGTAAGTTGCGGGCATAATGAGTAATCTTTTAATTCAATTATCATATGTAAACCAATATATCATAACATTTTCTTGTCACTTTCAATCATATCATCAATAATCATGATCATATCCTGTAATAGTATCATTCATATAAAAACATATAATCCTGTACAGTCGAAGCCGTTATCCTGTACAGCCAACGTTGTGGTCCTGTACGGCCGAACAGTGCTGATATCCTATACAACCAAAGCTGTAATCTTGTAACCATTGTATGTATATCACACATATATAGATCACACATATACATCGTTCACGTACCAGTTCACTTTTCATATCCTGTACCTGTTCACTTTCCATTTTCATATTTCATATTCGTATACTATTCCATTTCTTTTAGTCAATTGAGATCATATCTATCCATTTTCACTTACATGTTATTCATTCTCAAATATTAGTAATAAAAAATCATATAACTGATATTTAAAGTGAGTAGATTACTCACCTGCTATCAGAAGTACTCGAACATCTTTGTACCCTGGTCCAGCTCTGACCGTCTAGCCTGTGGTCTTGTAAAAACATATGCGAAACTTTCTATAAAATCCAATACCACAATAATTTACTATGCATGCTTCTATTTCAATTCTATTTACTTCTTATCTCAGTATTCTCTATCAATTCTTACTTTAAACTAACTTTTCTATATTTCTCATATACAAAGAGTTCGTAAATACTTACCGTTTTCTCCGAATTTTTCAGTTCAATTATGCCGGATGATTCCTAACTCAATTCTGCGATCAATTCGATATATAGAATTGATTTCCTGAATCCTTTTATCTCTTTCTCTCTTTCTTAGACTCTCTCTCACTCTCTGGTTTTCTTCTGTTTCTCTCGTCTATTTTGAGCTTGAATGCAGCTTATATACATGTTAAGGCATCAGCATAATTGTGCCATGTCAGTACGCCCTGTGCTAAAATTCATTTTCCACGTGTCGCTCAGTTTTTAAACGTTTCAGGACACTTGCACCTCGGCACGCCTCGTGTCAATCTTGGAATGACCGTACCCTTTGTGTTGTTCATCCGTTTTCTTGAAGATTACACATCCAAACGTCATTCTATCGAATCCTTAATCCATATAACTCTTAACTTGTTCAATATTCCTTTTTAACTTAAGTTTTACCTCTTTTCTTTATTAAATTCTCTAATTATCATCTAATCATATAAATTATTTTACTTATGTTAATTAACATTAGGGTTTTAAGATGGTAATGTTACAGTAGTAATAGTGATGTGTTAAGGAAAAGAAGTGGCTAGGATTGTAGGAAGGTGAAAAGACTCATCTCTAATGTAACTGTAGTTATTTATAATTAAGTTTTAATGGATGGAGAAATTAAGAAGGTGTGCTAATAATTAATTTATTTTAATTAAAATAATTCAAAATGATGAGAAATTAGGAAAACAAAATATTGCTTTGTGGTTCACTTTCATGTTTCTATCTTTAATATATTTATATAGATATAGATAGATAGATTCGTTTTTATTTACGTATATTTACACTTTTCGTAGATAATTATTTTAATTAAAAATGATTCGTTTAAAGTGCGGATTAGAGTTGCTTAAAAATAAATTTTGATAAAACACTACTCAATTGACTATCTATGTGTTTGAGCTTAAAATAATTTATGCCAATGGATCGACTTAAGCGGGAGCCCACAAAAGTTTTGAGCCCAGGTTTGTTACAAGTCCTGACAGAATTAAGGAAAGAAAACAATTCAAAGAATATTTGATTTCCTGCCAAAGGAAAGTATTCGCTGTCAAAGGAAAATAATTCCTGCCAAAGGCTCTACAAATACAAGGAATTAATCGGCAGAAAACAATCATGAATCATCATCAACCTCTAGTAGCAACTTTGCTTTACAATATTTTCCAACCATTGACAAGCTTTCTTTTTTCGTATTTTCCTTGCATTTACCGTTATATTCAGTTTTTTGTTATTTATTTATTGTCAATTTGAAAATTTTGCGTCAATTGAGTCAAGGTCCCTTAAGAAGAGATCGTCCTAATTTTCTCATTTTTCAATCGTTTGATTAATTTCAGATTTTACGCATTTGATTTCTTTTACTTTATTGTTTAGAATAACATTAAAATTCCTGGCACGCTCGCGTTTTATTTTTTAACTCCGTTCACGCCTTCCAACAAAAGGCAAATAATTTGGCATGCACGGTGGGACGTGTCGACAATGGTAATGATAAGAAACCAAGATGTTGGAGCCAAGGATATGGAGGAAGCTAATAGTTCTGCAGCCCTTCATGTGTCAGAGGCATCTTCAGGCCAGAACACGCAGGGCGTGCTCCAGGCCGTCTAGGCAATGTAAAGAGACATGGGTTCATTGACACTGTCAATAGAACAAATGACTCAAATTTTAACCCAGTAAATGGCCCAACTGACGTAGGCTGTAACCCAAGTCGTGACTCAGGTGACAGTGGTTTCCATACAGAAACTTCCAGAGGGAATAGTCGAGAGTTCCACACCTCAAAAAGGCCAAAACTCGTAGCCTCTTCTCAACTACTGGTTCGTATTGAGATGAAACAGGGCATTCTACCGGAGAAGATGCCTAAGGAAACTAATGGGGCAGACATCTGAGGAGATTTAGAGATAGACAAGGGGAAACAAATAGCCACGATCTACCAACCCCCCCACAAAAGAGAGGATACCCCAAAGCTTCAACTCCACCATTGGTAAGCCTGTCGCCCACAACCAGGGGTATATTGCCCATTGACACAACAAACACTGTATGATGAAGGCGCTCCCTCTATTGGCAGGAACATTACACTTAGGGGCAATAACACTTTTAAACCTGCTGTCAGTGGACTACCCCTTAGGCAAAACTCACACTACTTACCCAGACCCTATATGGAAAAAACGTGGGTCAGGTGGATTCAAATGCAGTGCGAGAGGTAGTCTAGGATTTAATGGGCCTGGGTTTTCGACCCTATACAAGACCTGAGTTCTGAAAACCATATCCAGAATACATTGACATGGAATTTTTCCCAAAATGGGTGAAAATTCCTGATTTTTCTTTGTTTTCAGGTGACGGAGGCCAATCCACAGTGGAGCACGTTACAAGGTACACCACGCAATGTGGAGGTTTTTTCGAATATCAAAACTATCAAAATATGTTACTAAGATTGTTCCAAAACTCCCTTACAGGGGTAGCCTTTTCCTGGTATGTATCCCTACCAAACTCTTTCACACTCAATTCTTTAGAAGTGAGACTTTGTTTTTAGCTAACCGAATATACATAAACTCTTTCACACTCAATTCTTTCGAAGTGAGTAGGAGGTAAGCATAGTCGATGTCTAAACTAACCCAAGCCCCTGGAGAAAGGGCACATGATTTCATAGTCAGGTTCAAAACAATGAGGAACAAGTGTAGGCTGCTTATTCCTAAAATTGAGTTTTTCAGAATGGCACAATAGGGACTGGACTTTGAATTGCGTAAGAAATTCCAAGGAATAGACTTCCACAATTTTTATGATATGGCGACTAAATTCACGTAGTATAAAGAGTTATTGCTAAAAGACACAACCAGAAAGAAGCAAGCTATAGGAACTTATTTCCAGGAAGTTCACCTAGTAGTTATGCCAGAAATTCTTGGAGTTGAAGTGGTCATGGCAGCGGTGGCAAGCAAAGGGAATATCACTTGCCCAAAGCTTGTAAAAAAAAGCCTAAATTCTAATGTCAAAGGAGGTGAAAAGAGAAATTTTTAATATACCTTTGATGTTACTAAGATTGGAGAAATTTTTGACTTTCTGTTGCAGAAATATTTCTTAAGTATGCCAGAGGATCATACCCTACCGATAAAAGAAGAAAAGAAAGGGAAAGATTATTGTAAGTTCCACAATACCTGGACTCATGCCTCTAATGCGTGGTAGGCTTTTAAAAATATTATACAAGAGAGAATAGTAAGGGAATAATCAGATTCCCCGAGAAGACTATGTTGGTGGATAAGGATCTATTTCCTAAGGAGGCAAGCTCTGTAAATGTGGCCGCCCTTGACTTAATGAACTGGCTCGATAAAAGGAGACAAAGGAGACACAGGGAGACTGCTGCAAGGATGAAAGGAAGGATTCATAAGGTTTGGGTTAAGAAGAAAGACATGTCAAGGCAAAGGAGAGTACATCTAGCTAAAGAGATGTCTCGTCACAGGACTCGTTTTATCAACCCACCAGTGCCAAAGGAAGCCGAGAGATGGGTAGTGCTGCGAGATTGGAGGTCAATGGAAAGGAAGACCCGAACTCAAAAAAGATGAGAACAACACAAACAAATAGCTTTACGATTGGCAGAGCAAACTCAACCATTGGACTTACAGATTGCAAGACAAAAAAAGAGGATTCTGATCTGCCAAGAGGTTTTGATAGAGAAATAGGTCGAGACCCAAGCCATTATGGATCAGGTGTTGGCCAGTAATGTTTTCAAAATGCATCACAGTAAGTTTTGCAAAAGGGCCACTGACGATGCAGAGTGAGTGGACCGTAGAGAAAAAGAGACCCAACCAGGAGTAAGTAGTTTTCAAGCTGAAGAATTACTGGTGTTTTATGTGGATATGGTTTCATTGTTTTTGCCTTATATTTCAGGAAAAACAAAGGAGGTCTAGAGGAAAAAATAGCCCAACCCATGGAGGAAAAAGTTGAGGGACAATGGTGCCTTGTCAATGGGTTCAAGGAAAAGGAACATATGAGTAAGGTGAAGGTGCCCATGGCTGGTAAGGTCATCTGATTTATGAAATAGAAGTTAAAGTGCTGGTGGACTCAATCAGTGACGGCCTGGAAACTATGTTTGACTCTCCCTAGGAAGTTAAAACTAAAAATCAACCTCTGCCAAAGGACGAACCTCTAGGCAAATTAGCCAGCCATTGGCTTTTGGGTTCCCATCTGAGGTAAATCATACCAAACTGCTATACATAAAGGCACACATCAATGGTAAGCCTTTGGACAAAGTTCTAGTAGATAAAGGTTCAGTAATAAATGCTATTCCATGGAAAACACTATTGAATTTAGGTAATGGTGCTCAAGACATCATACACACTAACCTTGTTGTGACCACAGTAACAGGTGATGCAGTCAAGACACTAAGCGTCA
Source organism: Breynia disticha f. nivosa (assembly GCA_948193385.1). Lineage (NCBI taxonomy): Eukaryota > Viridiplantae > Streptophyta > Magnoliopsida > Malpighiales > Phyllanthaceae > Breynia > Breynia disticha. The sequence continues at coordinate 1,799 of CANYCX010889106.1, read as the reverse complement.
TCCCATTGCAAATTTGTGGTGGAAGCAAAGTGTGTAATTATGCATTTTTTGTTGTTAACTCCATAATTAGCTACAGGTTGTTGTTGGGAAGGGACTGGATTCATGCTAATTTGTGTGTCCCGTCTACACCCCACTAATACCTATTATTTTTGAATGATGGACAAGTGGAAACAGTTAGAGCCAACACAAATCCATTCAAAAGAGAGGTCAATATGGTGGATGTCTGCTTTTACTATAGAGATACGTAGCCAATAATCTTCCAAAGTTCAGACAAAAAAGACAGACCTATCAGTCTCACCATTGTCAAAGGAAAAGCTATAGCAATACCAAACAAGGCAAGCCATTGACGGGTCGCCTTGTTCTTTGGATAGTCAGGCTTTAAATGATTAGGTACAGTAATAGAGAAAGGGAGTTAGAAGTAGCTACGCTTACCAACTTCAAAGAAATGCAGCAGTCTAATGAACATAATGAGCCAGAGGTCTTTTGGGCTAAAGTGATCTAAGAAGAATCACCGTTAATGGAGGAAGATAAAGTACAACTAAAGGATTTAGAGGCTGCCCTTACAATAATGGAAGATACAAGATTGCAGGTCAGAGATCCCCTAGAAGAAATCAACTTGGGTAAAGAGGAGGACCCAAAAATTACCTATGTCAGTGGATTGCTACAGTCAGATTTGTAAGAAAAGATTATTCAGCTACTGTATGAGTTTAAAGACTATTTTGTGTGGGACTATAAGGATATGTCGGGGTTAAGCTTGAGCTTGGTGGAGCACCTCTTATCTATTAAGGAGGAGTTTTAGCCTTTCTAGTAACCACCACAGAGGATGTCAAAAGAGATAGAGCTGAAAGTGAAAGAGGAAATTGAAAGGCTTCTGTCAGTGGGCTTCATCAGGTCAGCTAAGTATACTGAATGGCTGGCAAATATGTTCCTATAATGAAAAAGAACAAAAAAATCAGATTATGTATTAATTTTAGAGATTTAAATGCTGTCACACTAAAGGATGTTTATGTAATGCCAGTAAGCAACATGTTAATTGACGTTATGGCAAGTCATGAAATATTAACTTTTTGAGATTGTTTTGCTTGTTATAATCAGATTCAAATAGCTAAAAGTGACATACATAAGACAGTCTTTCGATGCCCAGGAGCCATTGGCACATTTGAATAGGTGATGATGCCATTCGATTTAAAAATTGCAGTGGCTACTTATCAAAGAGCCATGAACTTGATTTTTCATGATCTTATGGCAAAACAATAGAATTGTATATTGATGATGTTATGGTTAAGTCAAAAAAGAAGCATGAGCATATTGAACATTTGAGAGAAGGACAACAACGGTTAATAAAACATCAACTTAGGCTCAATCTGCTCAAATGCACGTTTAGGGCTACGGCCAGAAATTTCCTAGGATTCCTAGTCCACCAAAGAGGCGTAGAGGTGGATGATAATAAAACAAAGGCAATTTTACAAGCCAAGCCGCCCACTAGCAAGAAAGAACTACAAAAAAATCCTTGGGAAGATAAACTACTTAAGGAGATTTATTTTGAATCTGGCAGGTAAAACACAGGGCTTTTCAAAAATTCTAAAACTAAAGAAAGAAGAAGACTTTGTTTGGAAACCATTCCACCAAGAAGCTTTGAATGTATTAAAGAGTAACTATCTAAACCACTGTTGTTAATGCCACCTAGGAAAGATCGTCATCTGAAGTTGTACATATCTGCCACTGAGGAATCCAATGGGTGTGTCCTAGTCCAGAACAATGAAAAAGGAGATGAGCAGGCCAATACTATTTGAGTCGAA
>CANYCX010888810.1:0-15316 GCA_948193385.1 Breynia disticha f. nivosa | reverse complement strand
TTAGTTGTTAATTTGATCGAGAGATACTTTAGCATAAATTAGGCATTTCCGCAGTCCAATATTCTATATCATCAATAGTAATTGAATCGCACACATATGAAATCGTGGGATGAATCGAAGTCTAGATATCTACCATTTATTATTGAATTTAACATTTTATCCTTTTTTCGTATCTGATTTGTTTAATCATTTGTTTTAAATTTAAAAATCAACAACCATTTCGATAGATTAGATAATAAATTAAATTGAGAGTAGTAGTACTTGACTGGACCCGTGGATACGACACTCGACACTTCATTTTCTATACTATATGCGATAGGTGCGTTTGCCTTAAGTACATTTCTTTAGTATTGCTAAAGGACGTGTCAGAACTCAGCTATCTTCTTTTTCATGTTCACCCACCAGTACATCTCTCGTATATCTCAATACATTTTAGTACTACCCAAATGTACTGAATAAGGTGAAGAATGTGCCTCAATCATCAAGTCATTCTTCAGATCAGCTAAGTCTAGAACGCACAATTGCTCCCTATAGTACAACACTCAATCGTCATCCAACTGATGAGCTGTACTCACTTTCTCTTTCTCAACTTTCTTCTTGATTTGAATCAGATGATCATCATCCTTCTGATACTCAGTAATCAACTCTCGCATCTGAGGTCTCACCGAAATATTTGCTAACATCTGGCCCTCAATCAAATCTAACTGCACACTGAGCTCTTGTAATGCAAATAATGATTCTACTCTATAAGTAATAGAATCATCATCCTCCTCTCCTTTTCTACTCAAAGCATCGACAACCACATTTGCCTTTCTCTGATGATACTTAATAGTGCAGTCGTAATCTTTCAACAACTCAATCCAACGTCACTGCCTTAGGTTCAACTCTTTTTGGGTCGTAATATACTTGAGACTCTTATGATTCGTAAAGATCTGGAACATCTCATCGTACGAATAATATCACCACACTTTCAAAGCATGAATGATCACAGTTAACTCCAAATCATGAGTAGGATAGTTAGCATCATGTAGTCTCAACTGTTGCGAAGTATAAGCAATAACTCTGCCATGCTACATTAATACTCCACCTAACCCTGCTCCAGATGCATCCGTATAAACCACAAATCCACCTCCCTGACTAGGTAGTATAAGAACTGGAGCCTCTACTAAACTCTTCTTTAAACTTTCTTCACATTTCTCATTCCAAACAAACGGAGCATTATTTTTCAATAAAGAAGTCATTGGTCTAGCTATACTCAAAAAGTCCTCGATAAACCTTCGATAGTAACCCACCAAACCTAAGAAACTTTGTACCTCTATCATACTTTTAGGAACTCCCCATTCCTGTACTGTTTTGATCTTACTAGGATCAGGTTTGACTCCCTCTGATGAAATCACATGTCTTAAAAAGACAACCTCTGACATTTAGAACTCGCATTTGCTGAACTTAGCATACAGTTCTTTTGCATACAGTAACTCGAACACTATTCAAAGATGCCTATCGTGTTCTTTCTTGTCGCTGGAATACACCAATATGTCATCAATGAACACTATCTTTTGATCAGTATCAACATCCTCCGGAGCATATTTGAAAAATCTAGTAAACTCAGCTTGATACTCGATCACTGTCATCTCCTTCTACTTCAATTGAAGAAACTCTATCTTTTTCTTAGTCTGATACAGTGGAGGAGTGTACTTATCAACAAACTTCTTTAGAAAATCATCTCAGGTCAACGTAGGAGGATCATTCTGACTGTTAGGAATTAACTCCTACCAATTCCATGCTGCCTTCTCTAAAAGTGAAGTGGTATACCTCAATTTCTGCTTTGGAGTGCACCTCACACGTATAAGAATATGCTCTGTATGTCTGAGCCAATCCTCAGCCTCTACAGGATCGTTCGTGCCTTCAAATGTCTTTGCCCCTGTTTTCTGACCTCCCTGAAATTCTTATCAATGTTCAGTGTCTGCTGACTCGTTGAAGCTCCCTGGCTTCTCATCATCTTCTACATCATCTCCTAAAATGGAGCATATGCAGGATCATAATGTGGTATGTTAGGCATAATAGCTTGTTGTGCAGCCTGCTCATTAGGTACTAGAGCTGATCCCTGCCCCTGTACCGACCCTCTGGACTCAACAGTGTCGTCGTGCGATACATTGTCTATAAGCTCCCTCTGTTATAAAAATCATAATTTTAAAATCATTTAGCTTCCAAAACATGATGCCAATGAAAACAATTTTGGCACAGTCCGTAGGGAATCTAATCTCTGCTCTGATGCCACTAAATGTGAGACTCATTTTTAGAAACATAATTTTCGAATAATTAATTCTTTTTGTAAATGATTTAATATCAAATAAATATGAAGCAGATAAAATATAAGATACACACATTTTATAAAAACTCGGCCCAAATCTACATATCATAAAGCATATCTTTGCAGAAGTTGTAGTTTAATTTGAAAACAAATTCAAGCTAAAATGCATGTATATAAAAATATGTACAAGTATGTACAAGATCAAAATCCCAAAAGATAATAAAATCCAGAGTGAAATTTGAATAAGGTAGTATTCGGCTCGCAAGGTCGCGAACATGCTCGTTTAATGTTCATGAAAAACTTGATTAAATATTTGATTTTTTATATATTAATACATATATTTCATAATTTTTTTGCATTTCAAATTTGCATATAATTTATTTAAATGTAAATTATTTTCAGAATAAAATTATATTTTGTTAAAATATATTATAAATTATAATAAATTTTATTATATTAACTAAAAATAATAATTTCATTATATAAAAAATCAAAAATATTAATAATATTCAATAAATGTCTTAATTTTTAATTTTATATCGAATAAAATTGTATTTTAATTTTTGTTTAGCAAAGCTCGAAAAGCTCGTGAGCTTGCACGTTGTTCGCAAACTTTAAACAAGACTGTTCGTGAACAAAATTTTGAGCTCGATATAAAACTCGACTCGAGCTCAAATTTTTAAAATTTTAAATGAACCGAGCTCGATTACTCTAAAACTCACTTTGACTTGGCTCGTTTAGAGTCCTATCCATACATGTAATCTGCCAATAAGAGTTGAAAGATATCGCATATATAACATATATATATTAATTCATAATTAATTAAAGCATAAATAAAATGAACGAAAAACACAAACCTGAAAATTTCGTTCAACTCAGTGGAAGAGGACGATACCTCGTTGAGGGTACTCTCATATCCACAGGCACAAACGCGTCGAGATATGTGCAATGTTTCGCACCCGATCATACACCGGAATCCCGATCACCCAAGAGAGCGTTTTAGAATTCTTATTCTGAAACCTCCACAAACTAAATCTGATTTTGTTGGAAGTTAATGTGGAAGAGTGGAATGAGAAATGTGAAGGAATAATGTATTTATAGAAATGGAGGTATCTATTAGTAAATAGGTACTTTTTCACGCACATTTACACTTTATTCCTTAAACTAAACGTGTTTCTAACTTAATTCTTCAACCAAATAAATTATAATTAAGCCTCTTAACTTAATTATGTTTATTCGACGATCGAAACGTCATGAGCGGAATAAATTAGTCTTTCAAGCGTAATACCCAAGAATAAGGATATATGTGGCTAATAAGATACAAGTTATCATCTCTAATCCTAGTCGTATTTTTGTCATCTAAAAAATGCTTATGGAAATATGAATATAAATAAGTATTTTAGGCCATCTCCAACCATATACTTAAAAATACAGTATGTTTACTCAAAACTTCAGCAGCTACAATGTGTACTCTATTTCACTTCAACCAGCTTTACTCTATTTCTATCACTAAAAAGAATATTCGAAACATATTCATATATAATTTATTTTTTAATTAAATTTAACAATTAAGTAATCAATATAATTATTTTACGTATAAAGTACTATTTAAATATCAATAAAACATTAAAACATAAAAATATTATTTTTTTCAATTGAATATAACAGTCAAGTTCTAAATGTATTGTTCTATTTAAATTAATGTTTCAATGTGTGTTGTATTATTAATTAAAATTATTATTATGTTAAATTATTTTGCTCATCTTTTTAAAAAATTAATTTTTTATTAATTTAATTGTTATATTTATTATATTCAAATAAAAATTATTTTTCAAAATTTATTTTATTATTATTTATTTATTATATTAAAATTATTTAAAAATTATATTATTAATTATATATTTAATTAATATTTTAAAATTAAAAAAATTAAATTATATAATTCAAAAAAAATTAAAAAATCAAAAAAAATATTCTTTTTAAGTAAAAGGGACCTTTACTGAAGATTGCAGTAAGAGAGGGGTTCATCTCCAACCCCTTCACCTATTCCAACACCACTCTACCCACACCAATTTAGTGTGGGTTGGAGTTGCTCTTAGTTAAATTTCAAACTTGAAAACCCACCATAGTAGGAGGGTATTTCAACAGACTTTCATCTCAATTTTTTTTGCATGTGTACATTTTTTATAGTTTAAATTATTTTATTTAATATTGGTGAATGTTATTTTTTCCACAACTACGCTTCCGCTAACACTATTTCTTACATTTTAAACTGTAATCAAGTTTTTGAAACTCGAATAAAGCATGCATTTTTCTTTTTTTTTTTCTTTCTAAAATCAAACAAAGTTTAGTGTTGCTAAAGGGACGTCTTCGAAATAAAGAGGAGTTAGATGTAGATCTAAAAATTCGTATTTTTGGATTCAGTTTATAGCATCTCAATTCATGTTGAATTTTAACAGTTTATAAATATATTATTTTATATACTATTCAAATTCTTCATAATTTACCTCAATCAAACTAATATAATTTCATGTTGTGTTATCATGTCAATTTTTTAAAATTTATTAAAATTTCCAAAAAAAATTATGAGTTATTCCTTTAAAATTAACATTCTATATGAGCATATTTCAATAAAAAAATAATTTTAATTATCTTTGAATTCTGACATTTGTCCACAAATCGAATATTCTCAAATGAAAAGATATACTCACTCCATCTCAAAAAGATTGTCACAAAATAACACTTTAAATGTCCCAAAATAATTGTCCTTCATTGATTTTTTACATTATTTTTTTTAAAATACCCTCATAATAATTTTTTATTTTAATAACTTTTGTTTAATTCTAATGTAATTATACAAGTGTACTATTTGTAATATCATTAATTAATTAAAGAAAAATCAGGAACTATATCAATTTTTCTAATATTGATGACAATAAAGAACGATAATCTTTTTGATACAGAGTGCTTATTATACAAAGTTGTAATAATAAATATAAAAAGGGTTAACGTGCTAAAGTAGTCGCAGTTGGGCAACATTGTAGGGTAACTTAGTAATGGTTCTGGAATGCATTTGCGCGGGAAGCATGCAAATTTTTGATCAGAGAGAGTTCATTTTGGCACGGTTGTGTAAGAAAACGAATAGCTGTTCATAGAGAATTTGCAACAGTTTAGAATGTTGGCACCAAACAAAATAAACACTCTCATCTCATGGGCCATATAAATGTCCGTCATCATCTGTCGGCTCCCAACATATAGATTCTATCAAGAGCAAATAAACAACAGAGAAGTAACCCAATTTCTGATTGTTAACCACTCCTGTTTGATGCTGCGATTATGATTCATAATTCCTAGCTGCTGCGTTTACAGAGTTTTTTGTTTTTACGAGAGAGTTTGATGGGTGTTTTCACGTCTTCCAAACTCGGATGGTGCCAACCACTGAGGCAGTAATCATGCAGTTATCTTTTGGGTGGTAGCTCACACTTGTTACCTGTCAAATCACATAACAACAACGTTAACACCCCCTCTTTCAATCTACCAATACAACACCAAAGCAGCAATTTTCCCCAATCATCTCATTCATACACTGCTTCGCTTCAGCGTAGCAAGACATCACACTCATATCAACAAATTTAGAACAGAGGTTTTACAAAAATTGATTCTCAAACCTATACTGCAACTTTGTTTTAACTTATACTGAATGAAACAAGATCGCACAAAAATACTACTACTGATTTTTTGAAGGATCAATTCTACCTTCTGAAACTTCAAACAGGAGAGACCAAAATCAAAATAAGCAAACTGGAAAACAATAACTTCGGGCCGTACACGTAAATAATTCTGACCTTGGGCTAGGACAGCACAGTTCAAACCAATTAAAAAGTCACTCTTCCCCTTTCATACATTTGTTTCAACTAACAGTACATAAATCAAAGATCTAGATCTCTTTTGAAATTGCAGTTGGCCACTTATGGGACAGCTCTCACATCAACCATAATCCACAATGACACAAAGTGTATGGCAGAAGTTCTTCAAAACAAAGCCGTCCACCATGGTGTACTTGTTTTCCAACACCATGGCTGCCAATATTCAAATTGAGAGAAATCTATAATCAAATTGGGTTTATTGACCTGCCACTCTTCCAAATGAAAATTTTCATTTTTCCTTCAATCATTAATCAAATCTCTCCAAATATGAACAAAATCAGAAAAGGAGAAAATGATCAAATATCGAGTTCAAACCAGAAATGGTACAGCTGGAGTTTAGTCTAGAAGGATGGATAGGACAATTCTGCACAATTGATGACCTAAGATGGATTGGAAGCTAACCTAGCTAGAAGTGCAGCAGTAGAAGACTGGCCTCCAATGGTCAAAATGCAAAATAAGTTCATTTTGGTTGTTGACTTAGCAATTGAAACTACATATACTTCAGCCATTTTTTTTAAGACTTTCCACAAGTAAAGTGGAATACAGAAAAATCGTAAACAGCAAAGCCAAATAGATGCGCTGTAACATATGGATTGCTATTGCATACTTTACAGCCATGCACACGGTTGTAGATTAAAAGTTTATCTCAAAACACATTCATTTTTCCAAACACAGAAATAGAATGGAAAAGAAAACTTTCAGTGATGTAATTGCCACCAAAAGAATCTATGTGCCATGTATCAAAGTCTTCAAGACTAATGAATACATTTTCAGAAAAGATGATGAGAAAGCAGAAAATATATGAAAATTCAATATAACACTACAAAGTGCCCAAGTACAGACTTAAATAATAAATTTTTCTGAAAAGATTACCACAGAGGCATGAGCACGGAAACTTGACACCACAGTAGCATCCACAAGATCCCAGAAGTAAATGTAGCCATCCTCAGACCCACCAGCCACATGTGCATCAGTATTGGTTAGACAACAATCCAGTTTATATGACTGAAACATAAAGACCAACAGATTAGCAAGCATGAAAATTATCTATGATAAACAGAAAGCATTTACTAAAAAGAGAAACAATAAATGAACAATGAGACATAAAAAACTAACCTTACACTTGTGACCTTTATATTCTTGCAACAGCTCACCCGTGGATCTATCATAAGAAAACTGGTATAAGAATAGAGAATCGTGAAATGTTATCATGGTAAATCAAGAGAAGACCACCCACTTGTCTATAAGGCGTAAAGTAGAATCCAAACAACTTGCTAATACACAGTTACCGTCATTTGACAATGAGATACAGTTTACAGGTTGTCCCAAATCATCAGATATCTCTCTGTAACGTAATAACCAAACACCATTAAAAGAAGCACCACACACTATAATCTCTGAAGAGTCTTTAAACAAACCAACTGATACCAAACCTATCTAAAGCCACATACCTACCAATTCGAATATCAAATGTTCTAACAGTTCCGTCAACACTTCCACCAATCATTTCTGTTTTTGTCAAACAAACAGACATTACACTGTCCGTAAAAGAATCGATAATCTACAAAACCATCAACAAATTCAACCAAAATTCAAAACTCAGTATAATCACCATTCTAAAGAACACAGACAACAACAATGAAAACAAATTAGTAACCTGAATAGGCTCAGTACTATGAGACCGACAGTCCCAAGCACGCAACGATTGATCATACCCGGCCGATACAACCACAGACGAATACTCATTAAATTTTACAGCATTAACCTACAAATAACCATACAATTAAAAAACAAAAATCCTGAAAGAATAACCCATCATCATCATTGTTATTAATTATAATTACCTCACTGTCATGACCACGAAACTTGCGAATGACTCGACCCGTAGCCACGTCCCAGTAGAAGACTTGGCGGTCCCCACCACAAGAAACTAACTTGGAATTATCTCTGCAACAAAATGTTGTTAAGTATGAAAATAATAACGAGAAATAGTTGAAAAGGTAAGTAAGTTACGAAGTGACGTGGACATCGCGGACTTCACGGCCGTGAGATTTGTAAGTTTTGATGTGGATGCCGCGGTGAGGGTTCCAGAGACGGATTGTACGGTCCTTACCGCAGCTAAGACAGTAATTGCCATCTCCGTTAAATCTAGCTGCAAGAACTGCTCCTTCGTGCCCTTTCAGGACCTTCTCTTCCACTCTAGGTAAATCCGACATCACTCCCACCTCCGCCCCCCAACAAAACCTGACTTTTAGCTAGGATTAATCAAATCAAATTACGATGTTGGAGCGAATAAGGAAAGTTTTATTTATATAAAAAAAATTACGACTCTCTAAATTAATATACCAAATTTCCTTTTTTTTTGTTAAAATAAAAAATATTTATGAATAATGTCACATAATATAATATTATTTTTATTAATATCATTATATTAAAAAATAAAATATATTCAAGCTACTCATTTTTCAATTATAGAATAGTATGATGAAAGATTTATTATTTATTATTTCTTAATATTTTCTATAGTTACATAATATATTGATTGATTTTGTGCATTTTTATTTATATACCTCTATTTATATTTTTCTTAAGAGATATCACATTTTGATCAACTTTTTTTTTTCAAACTTAACATATTGATAATAAGTTAAAAAAAATCGAATTCTCAAATTTTTCATTATTATTTTAGTGTTTATACAAATTAAACATTGCTAATTTATTGTCAATTTTTTCAACGCAACATAGATAAAAAAAATGTTGTGTTTGCCTCTTTTTAGAAGGTGACAAACGTCGTCCTTTCCTAACAATGAAAGTGTAAACGAAGTTAGGAAATGAAATGCGAGCGTGCCAGGAATTTTAATGTTATTCCAAACGATATTGTAGAAGAATGAAATGCGCGAAATCTGAAATTAATCAAACGATTGACAAAATGAAAAAATTAGGACGATCTCTTCCCACGGGTCCTTGACTCAATGGACGCAAAATCGTCAAATTGACAATAAAAATAAATACATAACAAGAAACTAAATATAACGGTAACAGAAAATAAAAGCAAGACAATAGCTAACGAAATACTGAGAAAATGAGAGCAAAATTGCTGCCAGAGGTTGATGGTGGTTGAGTGTTTCTTTTTCCTTTCATTCTCTTGTATTTGTAGGGTTTTTGACGAGAATTGCCTTCTTTTGGAAGCAAAATAACTTACTTTGGCGAAAAATACTTTCCTTTGGCGGCCACTAAATATTCTGTCAAAAGGTAAATATCTCATTAATTGATTCTTTCAAATATTCTGTGATTTATCTTCTTTCCTTAATTCTCGCAAGACTTCATAACAAACCGGGCTTGAACACACTTGGGCTCTCGTTCAGGTCGGCCCATTAGCATGAATTATTTTAAGCCCAAACAATTGCTCCCAACAGTAAGAGCCTTAATGCATATATTAGGACTCTTGATGTTGCTTTCTTTAGTTAAACTCAATATGAGGCTTGGAATCCAATTTGGGAAATTGGACTACCGCTTTTATCTGAGAGAATACATTACGCACCCATCGAGCCTGACTTGGGCATATCTTCTCGAGTAAATAGAAACGTTACGAGCCCAGGAATTCCAGACTATGTCCGCTATGCCTCGCACTTTCCCCTATTGCCGGCCACCTTCCTATTTTGAGGAAGTTCATTCCCTCCTCAGTCGTACAATCTGTTCTCCATCCGTATGTCTTCGGGTAAGTTTCTATGTCCTTCCTCTGCGATTAACCGACCGAAGGCCAAGGTTAATTTTTGTGCTCCTAATATAGGTTTTGCTAGAGTTTATTATTGAGGCACTAGGAGGATTTTCTTTGCATCCAGAATGTCTGAAGGTAGAATTGTGGCTTGGTTGATTTTTTTGTTTGTCTTTGTTGCTAGCATGTCTCTCTTGCAGGTTTGAGTCTCCTAATTACAGGGGAGACTCTGCCAAAAGTTTGGCAGGAGCTTAATGTTTTATTGCCATTACATGTTCAGAGTCTATTCACAAGCCCACATCAGTCGCTGAATCATCTCTTCCAATGCCACAGGTAGTAGCCGAATCTAAACGCCCTGTTTCTGCCATTGGGCCCTTGATCGATGTGACTTCATAATGAGCCACGGAAAGATCTCCTTGCTCCAGCTTAAGAAACTCTGCCTTCTTCTCTCTCCTGTACACTTGTGGTGTGTACTTCTCAGTAAAAACTGTCTGAAACGCCTCCCACGTCATGTTAAGAGGTTCATTCGAGCTTCCAGGAACCATATACCACCAGTTTACTGCCTCTCCCCCTCAAACAATGAGGTTGCATATTGTACCTTCTGCATAGAAGTGCAAGTCATCCTCCTCAGAATCCTTTCCCTGTCCCTCAACCAATCTTCAGCAATGGAGGGATCGGTAGTGCCAGAGAAGGGCTTTCCTCCAAGCTTCCAAATCTGTTCATAGTTTCAGTCAATCTCCAACCTCTGAGCTCGAAGTAGTTGCTCCCTCACAGTCGCTCCTATAAGATCTAGGAGTTGTTGGATAGTTTGAGGTTGAGCTTGTGCTTGTGCTTGTGCTTGAGGGTTAGAAGGCGCTTGCTCACTTGCATGAGGATCATTTACATTTCCTTGCACCGACTTGAAAGAATCAGCGGCTGTGTGTGCACTTTCTCCTTATCCCTCCTCCATTTCTAAATCATGTTGAAAATAGATATCAGAAAAACGGGAAAAAGAACTCCATTTAAAAGTCATGAAGGACAATGTACATTTTCAAAATCCAGTATGCATGCCATTGAAATCATATTTTAGAAATCGACTTTACAAACCCATAACTTCAGGAACAGAGGCTTTGACAAAACCTAGGCTCTGATACCACAAATTGTGACCCCCAAAATTCGACTACCACCTGTTATTATTATGTGAATTCCCTTAAGGTGATATTCAAAGTTTGGACATCATTAGTTTGTTAAATAGAAAGTTCGAAATCCAGTTCCAAGTTTGCTAGCACATCCACATTAATATATATATATAACATACAAATACCTTTCATTACTAAATACAAATTTACAAAGTTTACAAAACTGATTAGGGTTATACAGAAAAAAAAACCAATCTGATTCCATTTCGTACATAACCCTACAAAATGAATGTTTGCAACACAATTTCAAATACAAAAGTTTGAAGGTCAGGAGAAAGAAACTAGTGCACAGCCCACCTCAGTTTCTTCGATCTACAGTCTGAGTCGAAGTGCCCAAAAGCTTTACACCTTCTCGTACCAAAATGTACCCTCAATTCCCTGCCCTCACAGCAGGTATAAAACACCGTGAGTCGTGAGACCCAATAAGCAACACTTACCGACATGGACAACCATCCAAAATTTATTTATTCACACTCAAAATCGGTACACAATGTAAGCAAAACTTAGTTAACTTTGTGTCATTCCACTCATAATTCACAATATACCATACACATACACCAAAACAATTATATACAAAGTTTAATCATCAATTAACAAGAAGCACTCAGAGATCCACACGATCTCAGCCTGGACTACATGCTGTGGTAAGGAAGTATGCGCTGTCGCTACCACCGCGCGTAGTCTGGGTGCAGACAAACGCGTGGTCGGCTGCAAAGTACGCATGATCATGGCGAGCGTGCATACTCTGCTGCCACCTAGCGTGGATTTTGGATTCCCTGGCAAAAACTCAACATAACACAATACTTTTGCCAGATTCAATACAAAACCAAACCTTAACATCACAACAACATAACCATCTTAACTCATCATAAAAGAACACATATTTCAACATTCATCAAATCACAATCAAATATATCAAATTATTCAACATGGCTTATGCCACCCAAATCAACTAATCCTTCCATTCTATATAAACATTCACAATTTTCCCATACAAATAACAACTTAACATATGTTCTTTCCAAATCCAACATATATGAACATAATGATGCGAACATATGACCCATAATGCAAACTTGTATGATCTTTCACACTTTTAATTTTATTTTAAATTTACGCCCTGTTTTGGCCATAATGTTGACGTTTGCAAATGGGCCGTTCGACCGAGAGTTTTGCTTATAATAATTGGATATCCACATTTACGCCCTGTTTTGGCTTGACACATTCGTACACACGTCTGTGTATCGAATAATCAACCACTGTGCCCGGTGTAGCATGTTTTGTATACTACCCATAATATTGTGCACTAAGCACCAAATCTTGCACACTAAGTGCATAACCACTCCCTCATCAATTCTTTTGCTCACTAAGAGCCTTTATTCTTTAAGTTTCATATGCTCACTAAGAGCCCAAATGCATGAATGCTGCATTTATACTTTACGTCATCAATCATGCACTTAATCAATCCAACATACCATACTTTAGAATTCAAGATGAAATTCAATCATCCATGATCATAACAAACCGACATTTTGATTCATATAAATCAATATTCTGAGCACCAAAATAGCACATTCATATCAATTATAACCTTAACAGTAGTCTAGCATAATGAATTACACTGGCTCAACAGCCTCCCAGTCGTCGTACAGATCCTTCTGTACGAAATCAATCATATATAATGCATTACTAACCAATTCAAATATTGATTCTAACTTTAGAATCATTAAAACATCTCATTTTCAACCTTAAGTTAACTATATGTCAACTTTTCCATTAATTTCTCTTAACATCCAATCTTCTTCAATTCATTTCTAGAAACATTTCAACTCAATATAGACATATTTCAGCTCAATGTCAACCAATTATCAACCTAACATAAACCTTAGGTTTATGCCTTTCTTCCATCAATTTACCACATAACATCATTCTAACATAATACTAATCTCATTCCCAACATCTCAACATCAATAATCAGCTCATAATTAGTAATTTCCAGCAAGATAATATCAGATTAAATCTATTTAGTCTAACAAAAACCAACTTAAAACCTTATATAAACCATATATCAACCATCATATCTCCTTACCTTGTTGATCTCTTGCAACAAGACTAAGCTAATTCACTTCCTCCTTGATGATTCTTCAGCCCCATGAGGTTTCCTGTGGCTGTTCTGCAGAAATTTTTGGTTTGTAAATGTAAAGTGAGGTTTTGTCGGTTAATCGATCGAAACATATATATTTTTTCAACAGGACAGGTAAGAACGCGGATTGAGGTGTGAACTACGCGGTCTCGTTATGACTCTGCGTTCTTTCACTCAAATCCGTGAACTTTTCTAACTCCCGATTTTCTGATTTTTGTCGACCGTTTCGCGTCAACCTTCGATCAACCTTTCGTATACCTTTATATATTAACATTTAAACACATATTCATCGTCATTTTACGATGAAAAATATCCAGAATGTTACACAAACAACATACCCTCATAAACAATAGGTATTCACATCCAAGCAACTTCTCATATGTCATCATACATTCCAAACTTACACATTAACAAGCTAACATAATATACTCACAACCAATCTCAACATCAAACCAAACCGCAATCATATCAACCAGATTGTTCACAATCATATTACACACAAGGATGGTTGCATTCGTGTTACTTACCTCGCAAGACTCGTCTAACGACTCGGCTGGGAACCACCCTCGCCGTGATTCGGTCCTCCTATCAACAAATTAAGAATTTCATCAATCACACATATATGCATAAGACTACGCAAAACGATAAATTAACGATGTTTCTTCCAACGCTTAATTCCTATCTCTCTTTCCCACCATAAATATTCTCTTACCAACTATATTGTCCTAACTACGATATTTATTTCTTCCCCAACCTTCATTAATATTTCAACCGGTTAATCCAAGTTAAATTTTACGATTCTTACTGCAACGTCCTAAAATTTCGAAAAAAATAATAATGTTTTAATTAAATATATGGAAATGTATATAAATTTTTTGCGATTTAATTAAATAATAATTTGGTAGAGGAAATGAAAACTAGTGAGTAATAAAATTCGTAGGATGTTTAGACCCCCGGGAAAGAGAAAATATGAAGGAGTGGTAAACTAATAGTGCTCGGGGCAAAATCGTCCAAACCGAAACCTTATATATCTCTTTTGATCCTCTCTCTCTCTACACTTCTATAAACACTCTCTCTTTCTTCCTTATCATCTCTCTAAGCCAAAAAACCCTAAAAATCTTTTTCCCTCGTGAAACCTTGGTGTCCGGAGATTTGGGATCGATTGAAGATCGAATTTCGGTAAGAATTTTTGGTATAATGTTGTGAATCCCGTTTTTGATTTTAATCCTAAGTTTCTGGACTTGAATCTCTTTCGTTTAAGCTCCGATTTGAGCAAATAATGGCTCGTTGGAAAGCTTAACATGTGTACTATCCGTTGGTAACCAGTTTTGGTGTTTAAATGTGTTTTAGGTGGCCGAAATTAAAGTTTGAACGTCCTGTTTTGGCCATATACCGACGTTTGCAAACGGGCCTTTCGGCCGAGAGTTTTGGTTATATAAATTGGATATCCAGATTTCGCCCTATTTTGGCCTTTGTTCGCCCTGTTTTGGCCTGGCACATTCGTATACACGTCTGTATATCGAATATCAACCATGTGTAGCATGTTTTATATACTACCCGAAGTATTGTGCATTAAACACTAAGACATTATGCACTAAGCACCAAATGTCTTTAACAGTGTGCACTAAGCACCAACTGTTCGCACTCTAAGTGCCATAACCACTCCATTGTCAATTCTTTTACTCACTTAGACTCTTTATAAACCATTTAGTGACACATGTTCACTAAAAACCTAAGTGCATGAATATCATGTACACTATATGTCAACAACATACCATCAATTCCATCAACACCCAGTTTTGACATTCAAGACGAAAATCATACATACTGATCATATGTTCACACACTGGGTTCATAGACAATCCCCCAAACATAACTCATCACATTCATCACCAATATGGCATATGGACAATCTATCATAAAAATTCACATAAGAGTCCATACCCAAACATCATCAAAGTTGTGTAACTATGTACAACCAACACAACCAATTAACATGCCACAACACCATAGATAATCACAACATACCACACATCTTATTCA
>CANYCX010888746.1:0-12912 GCA_948193385.1 Breynia disticha f. nivosa | reverse complement strand
TTCTTTAGGGTTTTTGGAAACTTTGGTTTAAGTTTGAGAGCTTCAAACGTGGATGTGGATGGAAATAAATGAAGATGCCATATGTTAATCTATATATATATATCCTCAATTGACCTTTTTACCCTTGGCTCAACCCTCGATCATTCTTTTCACTTTCTCTCTCTCGGTTTTTACTATTCCCACAAATTTTTAAATCTTAAATAATCCTACACTCTCCCAACAATATTAATTAAAAATATTTCGCGAAAATTTTATTCGCATAATTATTAAATAATTCAAAAATTCCCGAAAATTCTTAAAAATTGAAGGCGTTACAACCTAGTGATTAAACTAGTGACTCACTAGTCTAGTTTTCAGTCCAAGTCGCTCCCTGGACTATATTTTAAAAGACTTACATGAAACGATAATAAGATCGCAGTGGGTAGTCTTCGAACACTTTATGAGAAGAGAAAAAAGGAGCAATATCCCAAAAGAAGAAATATGTAGAGCAAAACATAAAAGATCGTACATGAAAATACAATTATATGAAAGATGTTAATGACAAGAATTCGGTTACATAATTTTTGTGAAAAGACAACAAAAGGAGGAATATGTCGGGCAAAACAACATCAAGTAAAGAGGTTCAAAAAATGCAAAATCGTGTCCAAGTTCTCTCTATAATGTGAAAGAAGAAATGAAGTGTGTGAACGAAAGAAATCACTTCGAAAAGAATCCTATGAATATGGTGGTGTGTTTCCAAATTTAGATGAGGAAGAAATGGAAGACCCTTATGAGGAAGATGATTTACAAGAAATATGTGGTGATAAGGTTTAAGGTAATGGTAAACTTGAGGTTGATGGGGAAAAATCAAAATTAACAACTTCACAACTTAAAGTTCTTATGGATTTGTTCATGATCAAGAAGCTAAATGAAAAGAGTATAAAACTTAATTGAAAATATGGTTGAAGCCTCCTATTTTTCTTGAGTTGTACATACAATATAAATACCAATAATTTAAAAGTTTTCTTCTCCGTTTATTTTCCATTCATTTGTCCTTTAATTGTTAACTGTTTATAAACATTTGTATACTTTTTAATTCTCAAGATGACCTCAAACATGGCCTGTGTTAGCATAACATGACTCATGGAAATGACCCCATGCTGATGTAACATTCATGTCTAGAAAATTTTACACAAGAATATTAAGACCATGGTCCATTCTACGCCCCATGTACCCTGTCCATGGTATTTTACACGACCCATGTTGAACAAGTAAAATATAAAAATTTCACTAAAGATTGTTAACACAGCTTCTGTTGAGTACTCAACCAATTTTTTCATTACTAACTTTCATAATATGCAAACCAACAACAATATCAATAAACATTATACTAACTATAAATTGTTTTGTCAACCTATTATAAACCATTTACTTTATGATGATTCGTTTGTAGAGGTAAATGAAAGGGTTACCAATGAGTTGTACAAAATCATTGAAAGATTAGTTCTAATATTACTTTGCAAGACAAATAATTAATAAGTTGTCAATATATAAAGATCAAAAATAAATTATTATCATTTATCATGTATACAAAATGAATTGTCATTTTTGTCGTGAAAATATTTATTACTACTTTTATATTGGGATTTTTACATGGATAGATAGCCCATTAAACAAAATTCATTTATAGAAACTATGGGGTTATCAAGGTGGTTAGTGAATGTATTTTTGCAAAAACATAAAAGACTAATTAAAAAAAAGTGGTAAATTAGAAATTGAGTGTTAAAATTGTAGGGAGAAGGTCATCACATGTCACCTTAAAGTTTGACTTTTCCATAAATATCACTTTCTGAAACCTATACCACCATATACAAACTCTTCAACCGTATTCCACAAATACCACATATCCACAACATATCAACAAAGCATCCACACATTAATCAATTTGTGGACGTATTGTGGATATATTATGGATATTAATTTTTTTATAAATGTCCACAACATATTCGCAAAGTATCCACATATTGATCAATTTGTGGATATGTTGTGGATATTATTTTTTATAAATATCCACAAGATATCCACAAAGCATCCACACATTAATCAATTTGTGGATGTATTGTGGATATATTATGAATATTGTTTTTTTATAAATATCCACAACATATTCACAAAGTATCCACATATTGATCAATTTGTGGATATGTTGTGGATATAGATTTTTTATAAATACCCACAAGATATCCACAGAGAATCTACACACATAATAAATATCCACAACACATCTACAAAGTATCCACACATATAAACCGTCCACACCTAATGTATCATTAAAAACCCTAGCCTCAAACCTATTCATAATTTATCAACAACTTATCAACACGTTAGTCACGACACATCCACAAATTATATATATTTCTTTTAATTTCACAAGCACAAACATACACTCACTTTTTTCAATTTACAGTCACAAACATACAAATATATAACTATAATTTTAATCTTTAATAATTATTTTCATTCATTCCACAACTATAATTTCTCGTTTATTTGAACAATAATGAAGAATAGAATCCAGGACATACTCTTGATAAATGTTACGAGCTTAATGGATTTCCGCCGAATTTCAATTCTAATCAATGAGAAAGGAGGCCGCAATTCATTAATCAAGTGAGTGCTACAGGTGTTAAAGAAGATGGAGGTGGAGATGGTGTCCAGGACATATCTCCTTCTTTAACTCATGCTACTAAATCAGTTCATTTTAGTTCCACTACAAATGATTTTATGAAGTTGAAGCAAGAAGTTGAAAGTCTCAGGAATTTGTTGCATGCTAAAGAGCCTAAAGCTGTAGTTGGATCTGTGATGGTTGTACCTTCTCAGCAATCTGCTAAGGTGTTGCTTGATCACATGAATACCGCAGGCATAATCTCCTCTGTCAGTAGTGTTAGTACTATATGATATTTTATATGTGATATTCTGTGATATATGTTTACAAAAAGTATTATTTTAGAATATAGTTTATATCACATGAGATTAAAAGAAATTACATACTATATGGTAGTATATATGTCTTTTTCTCAAAATTGTATTATATTATTGAAAACATGGTATTTGTTTAATTATTCCTTTTATATTTGAGTTATAAATAATGTCCTAAGCGTATTCTTTTCAAAAAAAATCATGACATTGTCAAACGCCGTTTATATGAAAATCCTTATGATCATGAAAGATGTTTTTTATTTATTTAAAATAAAATGAATGATATTTTTCTCAAACGTTCCAACAGAAATCTTCAATTCTTCTTGTCTTTTGATATTCTAGTCTAAAAAAATAAAGGACTTCTGGTTGGTGGAAGTTGATAGCAGAAAAAATGCAAAGACCTCTAATTCGTGGAAGTTGAATCTCCAAAAGATGAGAGCAGTAAAGTTGGAAGCCACGAATTTATAAAGCCAGTGCTGGCAACCACAAGTTGACAAATGCGTAAATTAAGGTGAGCTCACCGGTCACAAATGTTGCGCTGCTCATCACATTTATCCTCACTTCACCACAATTTCTCAATCCCTCTCGTGATCGCACCATTTCAACTCACACGCATCTCCCATCACCCATTCAATGTCATATACACCTCTCCAACCTTCATTTCCATTATCATCCTCCCTCTTTTTCTTATTTTCAATTCCAATCTACTTCCAATAAATACCCACTTCAAACTTCATTTTTTCAGTCCATAAAATCCGGATCAGCCAAATTCCCCGTTACTACCACTCTTCATTCCTTGTTCCACTCAATTCTTTGTTTAAATGAGCCAGCTGTCTCTCCACTTTCTTTCCCACTCGCCTTTAAATCTTTCTCCTTATATAAATTGAAAAAACTTCCCATTTTCTTTATTTCTGATAATTTATTTCACCAGATTTTCAAATCAAGTCAAATCGCTCAGATTCATTCAGAATTTACTCCCGTGAAAAGTGAAGGATTTAATGTTTGTCCAAACTCCACACCGCATTGTTCACCTCCATTTCACCAGACCTGCACCAGAAACATACTTAACCTAAAACAACAAAAAGTCAGCGAAACATAAATTAAAAATAACGAAAAAAGAAATGCAGAAAAAGGAAATGAAACGGAAAAATAAAGTAAATATACCTCACGAAAATGACGACGGCACGTAACCGGGAACGCACACGTAACAGACGATGGACAATGCTAACGGATAACGGAGACACCAAACACAACGGACGGCATGTTCGATTTACTAATTTGCTTTTGCAACGAAGTTTAATTTCCAATTTTATAATTCGGAGTGATATGTTCTTTCGTTCTTAATTAAATGTCCCAGAAATCTCCTTCCAAAACAACATATATGTACAAAGCGATGATTTCAAACGAACTCTCCTATATATATGTCCCGATTAAAAAAAACTAGGGTGTATTGTCGCCTATCATTCCAGATCTCCGATTACAAAACTCAAGTCGTCCGGGTCAACTCTGTCAACTCGCTCCCAACCGAAACTTCTTTATGAACACACTCGCCGGGATCTGAAAATATCAAAACAAAACCAAACCTGAAACTTCCTTCACTCACAGCTCATCGTCGCCGGCTTTCGTCATGATGGATAATCGGCTAGGCCGCGGCTGAAAATCGCCGCGCCGCCTTTGCTGGTGCGAGGAGGGCCGTATTAACGCCGTCAACGCTCTCTTCACCCACTCTCCCTCCACTCCCCCGATTCTCACCAAAGAGTTCTTCATTGCAGATCTTCTCATGTTCAATCGATGAGGTGTGTACGACGCGCCGCCGTGGGAGTGATGATGCGGCGCGTTCTTGTGTAAAGCGCAACAGAAAGATCCCGGATGAGTAGTAGGAGAGCACAAACAGGTTTTCTTAGCGATCGGATTGTTATGTTTTGTAACAGTCATCGCGGAACGGTTGGGTGAAATGGAGCGGTCTATCGAGAAGCGGAAAAGTGGGGCCGAGGAATAGAGATTGACGCGCGTCGGTGAGGCCGATCTGTTGTGGTTTTGTGTTTGGGGGAAGAAAGTTGATGGTGGAGATGAGAAGCTTGAAGTTGAAGATGCAAATGACGACGATGATGACGTCATGTATGAATATGTAGGGGAGTTGCAGAATCGGCGGCGTGGAGAGAGTGACCGAAGAACAGGACCGGAGACCGACCGTTTTGATTTTGTAGCCATTTTTAATTGACCAAAAAGGACAAGGGGAAATGAGGAAAGAACCGAAAAGGAAGGGGTAATTCTGGAATATTTTCCAAATTGCCCCCGTAGGCTGGTTGGTTTGGCAAACCTAGCGAGTCTCAAAGGCTAGATTTATAGATTGGAGAGGTAAGGGCAGTGTTGCAAATAGGTGGTTGTTAGGAGGGGAGTTTTGGAAAGTGGGGTTGAGAGGGGTAAAGTAACTGTGGTTAGGTTGGAGAGGGTTTAGGGTTAGGAAGTTAGGATTGTGATCTAACGGTGGAAAATGGTTGGATGAGGAGTGGAGAAGAAGACGAATAAAGGAGCCGTTTGTTAAAGAGGTTAGCTGGTTAGGTGGAGAGATTGCCACGTGTAAAAGTTTTGGGAAACGGTGAGTGCTGAAAGTCCAAGAGTGGGACAACTGCGTGGGGGTAATTACAAACTGCCATTGTTGTGCAATTTTTTGTTTCCTTAACTGTCCCTATGTTTATGAGTTATGACAGCTGTGTCTGAATGTCAATTTTTTTGAAAACGTTCTCACCTCTGTAAAAAGTTAAAATGAAGATGACGCGGTAAAAATTTATTTGAGGAGGGAAAGAAAAAGAAAGTCAGCGTAAAAAATAGAAGTGGAGTGGTATCTTTTTTCCAATATTACAACAACCGGATCCAACAGATGAACTGCGAAGGGTCATTGGTTTGGTTTCAATTAATCATTCAAATTGATTTGCAAGTGAAACGATATTAAACCGATAAAATTGATAAAATAGTTGGTTTAATCGGTGAATCGAATCGACTTTAAGTATTAAAAAATTAAATAATTTAAAAATTAAATAATTTTATTTATTTATATTTATTTATTTATTTATTTGTATTATTTTTGAATTATCGGTTCGATCAGTTTACCACCAGTTTGAGTAATGAACCAACCACCTAATACTCTTTTTGGTTCGATCACTGGTCCGGTTATGATAACACTACTTAAAATAGACTACTGAGATCAACACAAACGAGGGTTTCGCTCGTTATAAGACTTGAGATCAAAGATTTTAGGATAGAGAAAACGGCCATAGGATGGAACTTGAGATTGAGATTGGAGAATTTTTAAGAAATAACCTAACTTTTTAACTAAACACAACAAAGCAAAACATCAATCTCATAAAATTTAACAAAAAAAACTCATTATAAGTAACACAAATCAACAAAGAAAACAAAAAAAAACTTGCCACTAAAATTATAATAATTTATAACCATAATCCTTTTCATTATAAGAAAATCAAAATATCTTCTTCAATATCTCCATTAATACATGAAAAATTATGAAAATGAATGTATTAATCATATTGACATAAAATTTTAAGATAAAAAGCAATGAAAAAATAAAATAACTAATAATTTTCATTTAAAATTTAGTTGACCAACTATAGTTAAAAGATTGTGACATATCTGAAATTTATAATCAAATCATATTATTATTAAACTAAATGAATAAAATATATAAAAATAAAATTGAAATTTACAAAATTTGCAAGTAAAAATGTCAATTTATACTATAAATTATTACTGTAGTGGCTTACAACCTTACAGTGAGTTAGTATATTATTGAGTTTGTGTAAGTTACAAACAACTTTTAGTTCTGATTCTTTAAGGTGGGACAAGTATAAGACAGAACGGGATATCACTTAAGATGGATATCAATTAGGATTGATCAGAAACGTCCCATAAGAAAAATTATGTCATGGAACATGAAAAAATTATCAAAGTCAATAGATTTTTTGGTTCCAGTTCTATCAGGACAAATCTTCAGGCTTGGCCAGAAATCTCCGAGTTTCGTGAACAACAATAATCCAAATTAAAAGAGTCTTTTCTCTTATTTAAGAGATAACAAAAAAAAACTCTAAGAGACTCTCTTAAACTAAATCAACTCTCTTAATTTTTTAAAAAAAAAAGAAATACTAATTCTTTTATTTAAGAAATAAAAAAAATAACTATATTAATTTATCTTATTATATTTTTAGAGAGTACTATAAAGAGTGTTGTATGTATTTATAGTTGAAAGTTTAAGAGGATAATGGTTTGATTTTTTGTTAGTTACTTTCAGCTTGCACAAATCTGCTAAGTTCTAGAAAGATTCCAAAAAAAAAACAAAATAACAGAATAAAGAAAGGGAAAAAATGGTGTAGAAGTTTGTTATGAGTTAACTATGGTTATAACAGATAATAAACCATAACTAATCTAGCCTTGAAACTGAATTAATTCATATTATATGAGCCTCCCTAAAGCTTAGCATAAATGTTTTTAATGCTCAGTTTCAAAATATTGGTAGAAAAATTCGATGAAACTAAGGATTTGGTGAAACAATCTGTAATCTGTGCTTTGTTTTGAACTGACAACAACCAAATGACACCTTCCTGGATCTTCTGTCTAATAAAATGACAATCAAATTCAATATGTTTTTGTGTGCGTGGAAGACCGAATTCTTAGCAATGTGAATTGCAGAAAGATTGTCATAGAACATTGCAACCTACTGAGAATATTTAGGCAATCCAATATCCCGCAACAAGAACAACCACTAAATTTCACAACTCATCATTGCCAGAGCACGATATTTAGCCTCGGAAGAGCTTCGAAAGACCGTTGATTGTTTTTTGGGTTTCCAAAAAACTAAAGATTATCCAACAAAGATGCAAGATGCAAAAACAGTGTAATAGATCATCTAGAATCTTGACATGTACCCAATCAACATCGTTATAAGCTTGAACTTTGTTGTTAGATTGTGATGGATAAAACAAACCATTTTTTATTGTTCCTGTAAGGCACCTTAGAACTCTGTAAGTTGCTAATAAATACGTCTTAAATGACATATGTTTTATTGGTATGAGAAAAAAAGAATAATCAAAGTTTAATTTGACACTTACGGTGTGTTTGGTATGGAGGAATTCCATGGATTTGCTTGGAATTGATTTCCAATTTCAAATTTTGTTGTTTGGTTTGCATTTTTTTTAAATTGAAATATTGAATTTGTAAATGAAAGAATTGAAATTGTATTAAAATGATAGATTTGTAAATCCAAGCTAAAGTGATAAGATTTAGAATTCCAAATTCAAAATGAAAAACTATTTATAAAATTAACCTTCATTTTTCCTCAAGAGGACATTTAGAAATAACATATTGTGAAATTCTTCCTAAGACTTTTGGAAGTTCACTTTGTAAATATTTTGTCATTCTGGTTGAAACAGCAGCCTACTCTACAGTGTCGACGTTCAAAAAATATTGCATCCTTTTATTGATTGCAACTTCGGAAAATTCTTATTCTACTTTGTATGAACATGATATTTCTACTACTTTTAAAATATATGTGTTCGAGGTAGCCTACCCACTCAAGGCTGGGTTGGATTTTCTCCTTCCATCGTGTCTGAGATTATCTTCTCTTCAGTATTCCCTGTATATCTGCTGTAACAGCATTTGCAACAACTTTTTAGCCTTACATTGATGCCCAAGAAAATATTTCAGAAACTCGATCTTGGTTTTCATAAAAATATTAAAAAATAACACAAATAGAGGAAAAATCGAAATTGAATTTCAGAAATCTGGTCTCGGTTTTCATAAATTTTTTTTTTGAAGAGATCATAACAAATTAATTATTATAGAATGGGCAAAATAGTCAAAAGATTTATTTCTTTCTCATTGTTTTAAAATAGAATTTAATTTCCATTTCATTTTCAACAAGCTAACCAAATTATAGAATAGAAATGAAATTTTTTTCTATTCTTTTCCTTTTCTTTCCTTTCTTTTGTTTAATTTCCTTTCCTTTCCATCATCTAATAAGGAACCAAACAAGGGCTAAGGTTAATTTAGTCTTAACTTATAAATAATTCTAATTTTTGAATCATTCCAAACAAAGATTTCATTTGGAAATCATAGAATTGATATATTATACCAAACAATGGAATTGGATTTGCAATTCTAATTCTTTATGGATTTCATTTTTTAATTTCATTTAGAAATGAATTCAAATCCATGTTAAGTTCATACCAAACACTATTTTATGTCATTTTCCTTTGAGACTTAGCAATCAATCTTTAGCCTCAAAATGTATTTAGCGACAAAAATTCCAAATTTACTAACCACTTTTTTTGTCACTAGATTGACAAAGTTTGGTGTGGAAAATAGAGGGAAAGAAGGCGCGAAAAAATAGAAAATAAAATTTATTTCTTAATATTTGGATAAATATAATTAGAAAAAATATTCAATTATTAGCATATAGTTTTGAGTATTTTTGAGTGAAAAATATGGGTGAGCTAATTATTTACACTATGCTTATTTTAAGTTTGATGTAGGTTATTAAAGTATGGGTTAGTATGGTATAGTATTGTATGATATGATATGATTTATAACCATAGCAACGTTATTAGAACCGGACTGGTGATCAAACCAGAAAAGGGATTGAGTGGTTGGTTCATTGGTTGAACCGGGGGTTTACTGGTCGAGCAAGTAATTTTAAAATAATATGAATAAATAAGTATATAAATTTACAAAATTATTTGATTTTTTCAATATTTGAAACCAGTCCGGTTCACCAGATCACCAGTTTTATACCGATATGTTTGCAGACCGATTTGAATAGTGAACCGGAACTGGACCAGTGACCGATTCACCAATTCGAACGACCAGTTGGGTCTAGTTTTTATAACATTGAACCATATTGTACTTGAAAAGATGGTATGTGTTAGTATTTTTTTTTTAATTTATTTAATAAAAATAAAAATTTAATAAAATATTAAAGTGACCAAAATAATTTTATAAAAATAGCTAAATGTGTAAAAGATAAAAATAAGAAGTGAGATGAGTTATTTTCATTAAGGTTAAATTTAACAATAATTGACAAAACAATGATAACCCACCAATTTAGTAGGTTATTATTCAATAATTTTTTTAACAATTTTAAAGCCATGAAGAAACAACCATAACCAATACAATACCATAAATAAGCAAAACAAGCATGGCTTTGTGTTAAGCAATACAATACTATACAATATGAAACCACCAAATAAGCAAAACATTAATGTTTGAAGTTAAAGATTTTGACTTATAAAATTAATTTTTTTTACTTATTTAATTAGATTAAGTAGTCATATGTTTTCATTATTAAACACATTTAAAATAATTAAGTGTTTAATAATTAAACACTTAATTAGTGTTATAAAAACCCATTCTTTTAACAAAATTGTCCCTTCAATTTAAAACTTTTTAAAATTTGTAGGACTCACCTAGTTGGTTTGATGCACATGTTATTATGTTTTGGTTCTATTTTATGGAAAACTTTAAGGGCAATGACTTGCCAACTCTTCAACTGCTCAAACGCCGTCAAAGATTGTATGAGAAAACTAATAGACAAAAAGAATGAGATGGTTGAATGGAGAAGTTGTGATTTAGCATACAAGTGTGTTTAGAATGGCGTTAATGTTAGGGTAGAACGCCAAACTTGGACAAAAGCAAATGGTTGATCATTCTCGTAGACTTTGTCAACAGCAGCAGAATATATATGACTTGTCCACTCACATTACTCAACTATTCTATTGCCTTTTCTCATCTGGAATTGTGTGGGTCAACTCTTTCCCCCCTCTGCTTCTCCATTCTTAAATATTTCTAATGTCAGTTTGCTCTCACTCAGCTTTTCTTTTGTTTTAAAAGTGATTTGAATGGTTAGATGACCCTAAGAAATGAGATAAAGAGCCAATGTTTAGTTAAGAGTCCAACAAACAGTCGAAAATAAATACACTAGCAAAAAGGTTAATTCATAGACGGGTTAATCCTACTAATGGAATTGACCCATAACAGTAGAATATTTCCTCATAAAAGTATACCGTGTCAAGACTGCAACATAAGAGATTTTACTCTCACTAATTAGAGTGATGAACTTACATTATGACCTAAGATCCTTTCACTAAGCTAATTTAGTTGTACTCGTTCGTCAAGACATCGCAAAATCAATGGTTACAGAAGGAAGGAAATGAGAATGACCAACTCGTTAGAAAAATCCTGTTTGTCAGTATTATTGGGCAGAAAAATCCTATTTGTCAGTATTATTGAGTCAACTTGTGAAATGAAAAGGAACAACCAAATATAAATAAATATTATATTTAGAAACTAATTTAAATAATTGGCACTTCATATAAATATATAAGTGAAGTTGGTTCATAAAACAGTTGTATGTTTCTTTCTACGGACTTTCCTTTTTCTCTTAGAATAATAAAGTTGCAGTAGAGAGTGTTAACAAGGTAGATCGCATGCACGTAAGGGTGAAATTGTGTTTAACTGAGATTTATAATGTTTAAATTATGCTCACTAAAAATATTTCGAACTCGAGTTTGAACGTAAATTTAGTCTCGAGTTTAAAATATTGTTCAAGTTTGTATCAATGTAAAGCTCACAAGTTTGAGAGCTTGATCGTGAGCTCCACTTAACAAAAGTTTTAAAATAAACTTTTAATTGATATGGAAAAGGAGAATTTATTACGTTTATTAGTTATTTAATTTGGCCATTTCATGTTATTTCTTCGTTTTTCTTGACTAATTGGGATGTAATTTAGTCAATACTACACGTTCAATTTTCTTCATGTTAATATGCATTTAATTATTATATACCATAACAAAATGCGGCCCTAATATCAAGCATTCATAGGCTCACAAAAGGAGTTTCTTCACGATATTTACAGGTCAAGTCATGAACAAATTTAATTGAGAAACATTGAACTACTTACGAACAACCGGCATTATTTATACTCGTAAATGCATGATTGTAACGTCCTCGCATTTATACATATTTATATATCATTTGGTACACATTTTAATGCATTTTATCGAACTAACATTGAATCATATTGTGCGCATTTGTGTGATTAACGGGTTTACTAGAAGTTGCTAAATTAAAAGTATGAAAATTTGGAGTAAAATTTATCAAGAATAAAGTCGTGACATTTTTAGAAATAGTGTAACGCCCCGAAAATTTCATCATAAAATTATGCAAAAAATGTAAAGTTTACAGTGACAAACGGTCTAGGGAACTGTTTGCCCAAATCGTTCCCCAAACCATTTTGAAAACAGAACCGAATTGTGTTGCGTTGAACAATGGTTGAAATGGATGAGCAAACGGTTTGCATAAACCATTTCAAAAACCGCTCTCGACTAATTGAGGGATAAAACTGATAGAGCGTGAAATATTGGAGAGAAGGAACAAAACTATATATAGAGAGAGACTCTCACGACTTACTGTCATTCCACCCTCAATCTTCACCCCTTTCAAAGATTCAAACACCAAATTCCACCCAAAAAATGTAATCTTGAGTGATTTTTGCCTAAGGAGAAGAGTATTCCGTGAGTTGCGACTGGAGCACGGAGCCGAAGCCACGGAGGAGCCGGAGCGATCGCCGAAGGAGCCCGCCTAAATTCGGAGGTAAGTGTGAACCCCAAAAATAAAATCTCATTTTTCATTTAATTAATAATCTTTATCAAATACTTATAAATATCAGAGTTTAAATTCAATATCAGTTAGAGGAGATAGAAAATTAAATACAATTTTCTTAAAAACATATCCGGGCCCAATTCATTTGCAACAACAACATAATATAATTCAGAGTTTAGCAGAAGCAAATAAAAAGTTTGAAAACAAATCCAAACTCAAAATATTACATATTATAAATATGTTCAAATTTCCAATCTGAAATCAATACACAATAAAATGATGATG
>CANYCX010888380.1:0-12998 GCA_948193385.1 Breynia disticha f. nivosa | reverse complement strand
GTAAATCAAGTTAAAGTGTAAGGTAGCTTGAACCGTAAGTCAAGTGTGAGGTAATAGAAAGTGTTGGCCAAAATCCTAAGTGAGGAACTTAGGTAGTGGAGTAGGTGTTTGATCCGAACCACTCTATATCTCGTGTCGTTTATTTTTATTTTCCGCAAAAAATCTCAAAACATATTAGCTCTATTAAACCCCCCTTCTATAGTTAAAATCAATCCTTTAGAAGAATATTTAATTTCTAGAGCTTAAATATAAGGAACTTACAATTTTAGAGTATG
Source organism: Breynia disticha f. nivosa (assembly GCA_948193385.1). Lineage (NCBI taxonomy): Eukaryota > Viridiplantae > Streptophyta > Magnoliopsida > Malpighiales > Phyllanthaceae > Breynia > Breynia disticha. Next base: position 12,723 of record CANYCX010888380.1, on the reverse strand, counting down.
AGGCACAATTCACCCGACTCTCTAGATATGCGCCAGAGGATGTGGCGACAGACCTGCAAAGGAATGACAGATTTGAGAGGGGTTGTGGTTTAATATCAGCACCAGGATTGTAATGAAGTAGCCTACCTACCAGACACTGCTAGAGACTACTCTTCGTGCTGAGGAGCTGTTGGCCATAGAGGGCCGCAAGGAAGGAAAGAGACAGAAGGTGTCCAGTGGATCTAGTGCCACTAGTAGGCAAAAAAAGACCGACTCCAAACCTCCGAGGAGCACATGTGGAGGTGGTAGCCAATAGAGGGGTGGTTCTGGGAGTATGGGGAGTAACACATTCAAACCTCCTGCCTTAGTATAGTAGAGTACTAGAGGCCACACTAAAGGGGACACTCACCAACTGTGCTACTATTACCACCAGTCGGGCCACCAAGCGAGGCATTGTTATTTGAGGATCAGTGATGAGGCAAAGGTTGTGCCTAGATACAGTAGTGTGGAAAATAACAGAAGAGCTACTAGCACCACCTCTAGAGGCGAAAGAGCATCACATTCAGCGGCACCACCTCAGGTGCGTGTCTATGCTATGACACGGGATGAGGCGGCAGCCAATGCTAACGTTATTACTGGTATTATCACCATTTCTTCTTATAGTGCTTTAGTATTAATTAACCCTAGATCTACATGTTTCTTTGTTAGCGAGTCGCTAGTGGAGATGATTAGAGGTAGAGTATCAACTTTAGGCTATCTAGTAGCAGTTTCTATGTCAATTGGGGGCACAATAATGGTAAGGGATATGGTGATAGATTGTGAGTTATAGATAGGTGGGGAAAATATATTACTGACCTTATTGTTTTAACGATGGCAGAGCTCGGAGTCATATTGGGTATGGACTAGTTGTCCAAGAATCGGGTCATAGTTGACTACTATACGATGGAAGTAGTAATAGAAGTTGATGGTGAGAAGAGGTACTATTAGTTGGCAAACGGAGGGTTATTCCTTCCTGTTTAGTATCGACAGCAATGTCTACGAGGTTGATAAGAGATGGGTGTGAAGCCTACTTGGCTTGTGTGATCGACTATAGTAAGACAAAGTTGGAAGTTAGAGATGTGGAGATAGTGAGAGAGTATCCGGAGGTATTTTTTGAGATTGAGATAGTGCCACGAGCAGTGCCAGTCTCAATAGTGCCACATAGAATGGTAGCTGTGGAATTACAAGAACTGAAGAGGCAGCTGAAGGAACTTTTGGAGAAGGGTTTTATTTGGCCAAGTGTGTCGCTTTGGAGCGTGCCAATACTTTTTATAAAGAAGAAATGTGGGACTTTGAGGCTTTGTATAGATTATTGGCAGCTGAATAAGATAACGGTGAATAACAAATGTCCACTGCCGTATATTGACGATTTGATCGATCAGTTGAGGAAAACAACGGTGTTCTCTAAAATTGATCTATGATCGGGTTATTGCCAGTTAAGGGAGGAAGAGAACTCCATTCCTAAGACCGTGTTTAGGACTCGGTACGATCACTTTGAGATTACAATGATGTCGTTTGGGTTGACTAATGTGCCGACAACCTTTATGGCTTTAATGAACAAGATCTTCCAGCCGTACCTAGATAGATTTGTGGTGGTATTTATAGATGATGTGCTGGTATATTCTAAGGATAGATTGGAGCATGAGGGCCATCTCCGAGAGATGCTGGAGATACTTAAAGTAAAGTAGTTGTACGCTAAGTTTGATTAGGGTGAATTTTGGATGAAAGAAGTGGTGTTTCTGGGGCGTGTGATTTCAGCCAAGGGTGTGATGCTGGACCCAAGTAAGATCAAAGCAGTTCAGGAGTGGGAGGCTCTGATGCATGTAATTGAGGTACGTAGTTTCTTAGGCTTAGCAGGGTATTATCGAAGATTCAAAGCTGATTTCTCTAAATTGGCAAGACCCATGACTAACCTTCTGAAAAAGAACACGCCATTCATTTGGAATGAATGTTGTCAAGAGAGCTTTCAAGAACTGAAGAAGAGGTTGTTAGAGGCTCCAATACTTGTATTGTCGACTGATGGAGGCAGATTTTTTGTTTATATCGATACTTATAAAGTAGGATTAAATGGTGTACTTATGTAGAATGGAAGGGTAATCGCTTACACTTCATGACAACTGCGATAGCACGAGATGAATTATACTACCTACAATCTGGAATTGACCGCAATCATTCACGCCTTAGAGGTATGGAGGAACTACTTATACGGTGAAAAGTTCCAGATTTTCATCGATCACAAGAGCCTCAAATATATTACCACTCAGAAAGAATTAAACCTGAGGCAACAGAGATGGATTGAACTTCTAAAAGATTATGACTGCACCATTGATTACCATCCGAGAAAGGTTAATGTAGTCATCGATGCCCTAAGCCAGAGGGTAGAGAGGACAAGGACAGAGTGACTTATAGAGTTGAATCTTTGTTTGCATTATGGGAGTTATGAGTACAACTTGGTGTAATTGAGGGAGAGATGCTAGCAAACATACGGGTTAGACCGCAGATGTGGGAGTTGACAGTAGAGAGGCAGAAAGAAGATGAATATCTAATGAAGATTAAAAAGAAAGTAGAAAAGAGGAAGGCGACGATACCACACAGATTGGATGATGATGGAATTTTGTATTATGGGGGTCGTTGTGTGTTCCAGATATCACAAAGATCAAAGAGCGACTGATGGAGGAGGCGCACTCCACACCATACTCGGTACATCCTAGTAGCACCAAGATGTATCGAGATATGAGAGATATGTATTAGTGGGTTAAAATGAAGTGGGAAATTACAGAGTTTAAGGCTTGGTGTCTGCCTGGTCAGCAAATCAAGGCAGAACACCAAGCTCCAACAGGGAAGTTGAGACCGCTAGAGATTTTGAAATGGAAGTGGGAAAAGATCACGGTGGATTTCATAGTGGGACTGCCGAGGACCTTCAGGCAATATGACACAGTTTAGGTAATAGTGGATCAACTCATCAAGTTGGCACATTTTCTAGTTATTCGACAAGATGATACCTTGGATAAGCTTGTGAGCTTATATGTAGCAAAGATTGTGAGGCTACACGGAGTGCCTCTTTTGATTGTGTCAGACCACGATCTGAGGTTCACTTTGAGATTTTGGAGGAGTCTACATGATTCTATGGGTACTACGGTATGATTTAGCACCATATTTGATCCTCAAACTAACGGTCAGTTTGAAAGAACTATCCAGAGAGTGGAAGATATGATGAGAGCTTGTGTGCTGGAGTGCCGGGGATAACTGAGATGATCATTTACTGTTGATAGAATTTGCTTACAACAACAGTTACCACTCCAGCATTGGTATGGCACCTGATAAGGCCTTCTATGGGAGGAGGTGCCAAAGTCCAACTTATTGGGATGTTGAGGGTTTTAGACAGATTAAGGGACCAGAGCTAGTTTTGTAGATGCTCGAGAAAGTCAATATGGTGAACAGATGTATGCAGGCACCTCAGGACTGCCAGAAGAGTTATTTTAACCAAAACCATCGAGAGATAGAGTATGAGGTTGGGCGGAGAGGAAAGTTGAGTCTGAGGTACGTGGGTCCGTACGAGATTATAAAGCGAGTTGGACCACTTTCCTATCGACTCTAGTTACCAGTAGAGTTATCCCGACTCCACAATATCTTATATGTATCGATGTTAAAGAGTTACTGATCAGACCCTAGTCATGTTCTTCAAGCATCAGAGTTGGAGGTTGCTGAGGATCTAACCTACAAGGAGGAGCCGTTGGAGATTCTAGACATGCAGATTCGACAGATACAGAATTATAAGATTCAGATGGTTAAGGTGAAATGGAGTTTCCACTAGCTTAAAGAGGCTACCTAGGAGGTAGAGAGTGAAATGAGAGAGCGGTACCCAAATCTTTTTCCAAAAGCGTCAGAGGCATGATGAGATTGAGGTACGTTTTAAGTTCTATAGTTGTTTACAAGTTGAGTGCTTTGAGTTAAAAGTTGAACTAGTATGTGAAAAACTTGTCTTCTTCAAATTTTTGGGACGAAATTTTCAAAAGGGGTACATCTGTAACACCCCAAAAATTTTAACCGAAATTTCGTGAAAAATAGTCCAACAGTATGAGGAGAACGGTCTCGAAAATGTGTAGACTAAACAGCTCTTGTTATGGACAAACATTTTGAATTTCACATTGAATAGCGTTGAACGGTTAGGGAAACAATTTGTGTAAACCGTTCGAAAAACTATTGCAAACAGTAGGATCTTAAAAATAGAATTATATTTAGAAAGATTTGAGAGAGAAACTTTATTATTTTGGTTTGTGTGCAACCCTAATGATCCTCAGCTAAAAACCCACCCCCTCTAACCTCAAAACACATGTCTAAGGTCTTCTAATCATAAAACCTAATCTTCCACACTTAGAATCACACAAACTTACATTGGAGCAACACTTGGACAGATCCTAGGTTTGAAAACAACTTGAGATGAGGTAATTTTTGAATTTAACTGAGATTATTGAGTTTTTAGAGTTAGGGTAGTATGGGTTTTGTTGATTTTTCGTAAGAGTTTCAAAAATGGGAGCTTTTAATATATTTTAATGAGATTGAAGAGAGGTTAGGGAAATGGTTTGCAGATAATATGGAGGTTGTGTTCATTAAGTGTAAACCTAAGGGTCTAGATGTGAGATTGGTGTTAGTGTTGTGATTATGGTTCAAAATCATGTAGGTAACATTGTATGGAACTTGGATCGGAGTTGAGCATTTAGCCGACTTTGCAGAGCTCGAGGTAAGCACACAGATTCACACTTACCATTGTAGGTCTTACTTCTGTATGGTTAACTATATTGGTTGAATATGAACATGTTTAAATGTTTGGGTAGAGTGTCGTTAAAATGGACTTGAATGGTATGCTTCTGTTTATTGATTAGTTGTTGTTGTGGACTATGTTGTTTGTGTGAATTTTGAGTTAAAGGGTTGATGCTCGTATGTGGTTTTGTGTTAATTGACTGTGTGTGTGAGTGTATGATTATGGTTGAGTTATGAAGTTGCAAAAGTGATATGTGAATCTTAAAATTGGAGTGGAATTTGTATATGGTATAAGTGTGAATTGAGAAATGATTGGTACCATGATCCAGATTTAAGTAATGTGCTTATCTATACAATGTGTATGACATGATGATTGAAAAGCTTGAGAATTTGTATGATGAGAATTGAAAATTCTTGCATTCATTCATTATGTCGTGTGGACATTGCATGGGCATCTTTGTATGTTCATAATGTGGGGATTAGCCAAATCGAGCGTAAGCTCTAAATTTTATTTGGGGATTAGCCAAATCGAGCGAAAGCTCTAACTTATGTGGGGATTACCAGTGTACGAGAGTGGACTCTTTCACGTGCACGATAAATGAATAAAGACTCAGGGCGTGCATTTTTCTGATTTACACTTGCATTCTCATTCATGTGGGTATTCATTTGGTGTTTCTATAATGTGGTTATGATTTTGGGATTTGAGGAAATGTGTTTGGAATGAAATGTTGGGTGATGAGAATGGGTAAACCGAGTGTCATGTGAATTGCTTGCGAAATGTTTTGAATGTTACTGGTAATGAGGATGAACTAAGGTGTGTATGGTTTGGAATGAGGTGTATATGATATGGATGAATTGTAGGAAATGTATGCATTGAATGTTGTGGTTTTTCTGAAACCTATAGGTCAGAATGGGCTGGGAAACGGGTTGAGTAAACCATTTCCCTAGCCGTTCCACTTCCAGATAAATATGTGAAGGAGAGAATGATTTCTAAAATGGGTTATTCAAACTGTTCTGAAAATTGTTTCAATTCCAGAAGATTTTAGGAAGAATGAAACGGACTAGGGAACGGTTAGGAAAATTGTTTCCCAAATTGTTTTAGTTCTAGAAAATTTTATGAAGGACCAAACGGGCTGTAGATTGGTTTACCAAAACCATTCCCTCGACCATTCCCATTCAATAAATAGTGTAAAACAAGAATTCTTCTGAAGAAAGTTGTATCGATGATTGACCTAATGTATGACAACTAAGTAAAACTAAGACTTAGAGTTCTTGACCTTGGATAATGTACTAATGAATGATGAACCAAGTATTGTTAAGGTGTTTCCCTTTATTCAAATAATACACTAAAGAATATTGAATTAGATAATGTAGGATGAATTCCCTATCCTTAATATCTAAAACACCGAACACACTTTACCAATGAGTACTTAAGCTTTAGTACCTTTATAAGTGTGTCGTAGGTGTACTTATTGGGTATTTAGTTACTCACGTGCATGTGTGTTTTTGTGATGATTGTGCAGAGTGACAGTAGAGGACTCACTTTTGGGCAGCTCAAGTGGTGATACAATGACTACTTAGGGTGATACAATGACTACTTAGGTTGGCTCCTAGCTTGCATTTTGAGGGTTTTCAGTTTATGCCCACTTTTGTACATCTATACCCACTTTAGTATAGAAAATGATTTGGATACACATTGATTGTAAATCAAACCATTGCTTCAGAATGTTTTCATATTTACCTTCATTTTGTATAAGACCGAACATGGGCATCCTATATTTTAAATGAAGCATGTTTACATGTCCCTCATTTGAATTCATACTATTTAAACAAAAAATGACTACCAAAATCACAAATTTTATCGAAAATGAACTTTACGAACTTGAGCGTCACACCTTTGAAGCAAGGGATTTTATTCTAAACATCCTAGTCGGTCACTAATATGGGAATAGTAGATGAATTACGACTAGTATGATCTTTCTGACTTAGTGGGTTTTGTCCTATGGTCAGTCAAAAATCATGGATACATGTATGGGACATGCTGTTTGGTTTAGATCTGCCAATGAGAACACCTACTTGGTTTAGAGTCATAAGTAGTTCTCATGTGCAAGTCTTACATCTAAGTTCATAGACAGAAAATCTCTGTGAAACTCTTAATGGATTTTTGTATACTTTAACATATGCCTAACATGCTCGTAAAGTATGGAAATGATTGGGTATACATTGATTCATGTTAGAGAGCATGAGAGAAGTGAAGGGATTATCCGCTCTTAAGGAGAGAGAAAATGCTCTAACAATTTGATGAGTGAACTGGAAAGAATGTGGCCACACCTAGATGAAATAATGATCTTCATTATTTATCTGAAAGAATTCAAGTCACTAGAATATCAAGAAAAAGAATTAACACATAAGGATGATTGTTCCATGCCTTATGAAATTTTGGCATTAAGAGTAAGGGACTATGTAAGATTGGACTAGTCAAAAATGGATGTCACAGTATCTTCATTTAAATTAGATTGTCATAACACTTTTCTATACTTTGTATATGACCTTTAGGAATTAATTATTCATAATTCCAAGATTAAATGTATCTATAGGATCGCACAAAAAGACTAGGTCTAAAAAGGGTAAAATTGACATTTCTATTTCGAACATATATTTGTGCCATTTTAAGAAGAAATATATGAGGCTTGAAATGTGTAGATTGGACAAAATATACGCCCAATGAAAATAGAGTACACAATCATCTAATGATTAGTTCTAATTATGTACTAATTAGGAAACCAATCATGTAGACGAAAGAATCCTAGTTGGATAAGGATTAAGACACGTTAGGACATGTTTTGAAACATTCCTATTCTAATCATTCATAATTAGCAAAATAAATACAGAAATTAAGAATAGATTGAATGTATTGTGTTTTGGATTATTTTGGAATTGTATTACAAGTGGAAATGTTCATAAGATAGATATATACATACACTTGGTGAAATTTTTACAGGTTTCTTAGGAATACATGCGATCGAAAACTACGCGCAGTAGTTGGAGACTACGCGCAGTCGCTACTATCACGTGTAGTCAAGTATGTGGTGTAGGAAAAAATGCGTTGTGGTAGCAACAATGCGTACTTAGTTATGGCCAGACATACTTTTGTAATTCTAGCATAATTTCGAAAGTGATTGAAATTTGAAGCAGGAGTTGTAAACTGAGGACAATAAAATGAAGCAAAAGGGAGAAATTGGAATAGAAGAGAATGAAAGCAGAGAGGGTTTTGAGAGAGTTGAGAGTGAGTGAGCGATGGAGAGAAAAAAATGAGATTCTAAGAGATTCAGTTAAAAATTAAGTCGAAAATATACGATTAAGTGTAGGATCGAGCCAAGGATCAGTTTACTAAGTCAGTACAAGAATTACACAGAAAAAATGGTAAGAAATTCATGAAGTTACATATAGTTTATCGAGAATTTATACGGATATGTTGGTTAGAATGTTATACTTAGAATGGTATTGAATTATAGGATTATTTTTCGTATTTATAGGATGATTTTCTTAGACAACAGAGGAGCTCCAGATAACACGAAAATATAGATGAGTAATACAAACTCACTTTTAATTACAGCTATATGTGTGATCACCTAAAGAACATATAATTAATGGATATGCCATGTTAACTGTCTGATTAGTTTGAAGATATAGATTATATATGAACTGTTATAACTGCTAAAGTGTGAGAATTGTTGATATGGCGTGTAGGGGTTGCATATATGTCACGAGTTGATAGTTGGAGTGTTTTAAGTTTGGATATTATATACGATTGATAGTTGAAATTAAATGATGTATACACGTCAATCACAGGAAAGATAAATTTAATTGCACAGCAAAAATGGAAGCATATGCGATGGATGAATGAAATGATTGTGATAGTAAAAGCATGATTATACATGAAATTCCAGTAAACGATCATAAGAAATACAGTTACGATAAATATGAAATTAAATCATACAAATGAAACTAAAAATAATAAATCATGATCATACACCTAAATGAAACACAAATTAAAAGATATGATAAAAAAAAGTACATGATCCTTCATGACTTCATCCTATACACATGATACAGATTTACTTATGCAAATACGTAAATTATAAATTTAGCAAATACAAATGATATATGTGACATGATTATATATAGACACATGATTGATATAGGTTATGTTTATATATATACATACATACATATATATATATATATATATATATATATATATATATATACACACACACATACACGGTATATAATGTTTGTATCTTTGGTGGTGATATAAGATTGGTGATGATTGATATAGACAGTGATTGTTATTGGTGGAGTATATTATTGGAGATGATAGTGCAATATATTATCAGAGACGTGAGTATAGCATAGTATAATACAGTTTATTATAGGAGACGAGTGGACAATATATTAATAGAGACAGAATTACAGTATATTATTAGAGACGGGAGTACATGACACTACAGTAGTATATACAGTGATATAGAGGTATATGTTTATAGTTATATGTGATATTATATAGATAGCAGAGTTAGGTACAATTTACATGTATATACGATAATATATATATATCGAAAACAGAATATAGATACAAATCACAAAAAAATATAGAATACAAATAGAGATCACAGGAAAGAATACAGAGTATATAATAACAATAAAAGTTATAATTCACAGGTTTAAATGAAACATGAAAAGAAGAAATATAGTTTATACGATTATATGATAAGTTATACGTGCACTCACGTATATATACAGATTTGCATAAATTCAATAACATTTATGTTTATAAGATGATAATTAATATGAAATGATTATGCACAGAGTCTGAGTTTGTAACTCATAAAGGTGTGTTTGTGTATATTTTGTTTCAGGATCAGGTAGTAGAAAAAAGTTTACAAAAGATAATTCAGCATATGGGTCAGTTGCAGCTCCTTATCTCTCTCTCTATAGCCAAACATGTTTTTATATACAGATATGTACATATAGATATTTGTGTGATATGTCTGTGTTATCATCACATGATATACGATAGAAATATATAGTGTATATGGAGATATATGATATGATATATATACATATGTTTGATTTATTCCAGGTTAATATTTGGTTGATATATAGAGATACAACATATATGCATACAAGTTGTGCCTAAAAATATGAGTATTTTATTGTGGTTGAACATGAACGTGATAGTATAATACGAGATTGTGCTCATGGGACGTATTACACTAACACGAGCTGTGTTCTAGACTGTGTCTTATGCCGGACAATATAATATTATACGTATAAATGACATGTGATTAGCAAATGAATAGTAGAAGAATAAGATCATAGCGAAAAATTCTTAATTACTCAGTATTATAAGTTAACTAAACAGGAATTGACAGGATTAACAAACTAATTAGTTTATGGGTTACATGTTTTGTCCTAAAATGTGTGTTTAATGTGGGAGGAATTATTGTCCTAATTATTCATTATAATTATTGGCTTAATCCTAATTAATTTAAGATTAAAAAGTTGAATTTAAATCAAATTGGTATTTAAGGCTAAAAATTAGGAGCTTGCATAAGATAATTTTAAGGTTAAGATAAGCTAGAAACATGAATTAGAACATAATTTGTACAAAACGTGTATGGCTTGTAAAAGAGATAATTACCACCTTAAAACCTAATACTAAGCTGATTCTAAATACATTTTTAAGTCAAGTATAATTCCTAATGTAAATAGAAATCTTTTAAGATAAGGAAGTGAAAGGATAAGTGCAATCTTTAAGTTTTTATCTCTCCTCTCTCTCTTAGGTTTTTTGGCTGAATTCTACACAAAATGCACATATAACAAATCATGCATAGATAACAACACAACGTATTACAAGGAATTCATAACTGAAAGAGAGATAAACTAAGTAGATCTGCCATGGAAACACAGTACAAATGACAATATGTACCCTACCCAACGAGTACAGACCCGACCCAAACTTAGTCAATGCAGATATTGTCTGCTTTGACCAGGGACGAGTATAGACACAAGTATTAAGACATTTAGACACAAGAAGGAATTTGTGGAGCAAATTTTTGATATTCTGAGAAAAGAAGCACATTTAGTGTGTTTATATTCTTCTTACAAAATGAAGTAAAAGACCAAGCGTATAAAGTCTGGGTAAAATTCAAAAAATGAAAACACGCAGAAACACGCGGGAACCCAAAATGCTAACAAAACAAATGAGATAAAAACATAAACGACTTGTCGCCAGCCTTCCAAAATTATCGTCTGGACTATTCAGCTACCACACACCACATAGCCTTCAACACTCCCCCTCAAGATGAATGTTGGGGGAATGAATATCCAAAACATTCATCTTGCCCAGTAAATAAAGAAATTGAGGATGTGCCAAAGCTTTAGTAAACACATCAGCCACTTGATCCTTAGTCCTTATGTAAACCGAATTAATAACGCCTGCTGTAACATCATCACGAATAAAATGAACATCCATCTCCACTTGCTTTGTGCGATCATGAAACACAGGATTCCGACTAAGGCATAAGGCTGATTGATTATCACAATAAACCTGCACTGCTGCATTCTGCTTAACCTGGAAATCAGAAAGTAAAGCCAACAACCATATAACTTCACAACTCGTAGCAGACAAGGACCTGTACTCAGCTTTAGATGAACTTCGTGCTACAACCGCTTGCTTCTTCGATCTCCAGCTGATTAAGGTTGATCCTAAGAACACGCAAGAACCTGAAATTGACCTTCTGGTATCCACACATGCTCCCTAGTCGCTGTCAGAATAGGCTGATAGGCACAAATCATTTTGTGATGAAAACAATAATCCCTGACCTGGAGAAGCCTTCAAGTAACGCAAAACTCTATGAGCTTGTCCATGAACTGAAAAAGGACAGCAAAACTAATGTCAGGCCTTGTAAAAGTTAAATACAAAAGCTTTCCAACAAGTTTTCTGTAAGATGTACTGTCTACCAAAACATCATCTGAAGTGGCTTTATTCAATTTAGGGTATGTTTGGTACGAGGAAAGTGAGTGGATGGAAGTTACTTATAGAGAAATTTAATTCTTTAGTCTTGTTTGGTTAGCATTATTTAGGGAAGTTAACTATTCATTAGGGAAGTAAGTTACCTCATGTACGGGAAGAAGAATTCTTGGCAAAATGGTGAATTTTTTCTTTCCTAGTGTGAAATGTCATTTTTACCCTTTTTTATTAATTCATCTTATTTGCTTTAAACTTCCATTAAATTATATATTTATAAATATAGTTTTATGGTTAATGTAAAATAATTATTTTGGTAACTTAATTATACCAAACAAGGCCTAAAATTCCTGTTATAATTATGGTTTTATCATGAATTTAATTATATATATTTATTTTAAATCACAATAATAATTTTAAACTTTTAAAAATTAAAAATATATATATATTGGATTCATAAATTTGATATAACAAATAAAAATATTTTTTAAATAATTTATATTTTTTTAAAAATTATTAATAAATTTTATAGTAATTTTTTTCAAAAAAATTAAAATTTTATTAATTATAATATTATTATTTTAGCAAGGGTATTATGGGTACACATTGAAAAATATTATACACTTCCCAGGAAGTTGATTTTTATACCAAACACAAAAATCATACTTCTTCAATAACTTACTTCCTGAGTTCCTCAGTAATTTATTTTCCGAGAACTTTCATAATTGTTACCAAACAAGGCCTTATGATTCTGGATAATCGGTGTTACAGCTGGTTTGCAGCCAAGATAACCAAACTCCGTCAGCAAATCCAAAACATATTTGCGCTGATTCAAGTTGATACCTGCTGTTGAGCGTGCAATCTCCAATCCTAGGAAATAGTTGGGTGATCCAAGAACCTTGAGTTTG